>KK112535.1:53072-85828 GCA_000611955.2 Stegodyphus mimosarum | reverse complement strand
AGCGCTATATATGTACATACATCGTTCACGTTGGAGAATTTTGTATGGAGAAATTTTAACGATGTTAGAACTAATTTAAAAAAAGAATTCTTTTGCTATCCTTTAATTTTACAGCTGTCATTTCGTAAATTAGACATAATTTTGTCAAATGCTTACTCCCAAATGATTCCTTAAATTATTTTTAACATGCTCGAAACGTCTGCATAAAAATACTATACCTACATTTAGTGAAATTTCGTAAATTATATGTTGTTTTTGAAATTCTTTTTCATCAAAAGGACTTGAGACTTAAAAGCAGTAGTATGTGTAGAACCGAAGTTCTCGGTTGCAGAAGTGCAAACTGCACGAAGTTGAAAACCTAAGATTTTAAGCAGTTGCTTTCCTTAAGTTTAACAAAATAGATGAACGTATCGTGTCAGACTATGACATATTAGTGAACTCATACGATGGATAACAAACGGATGTACTTGATAGGTACGATATGATTTGATGTCTGCTTAACAGTTCATTCGGACAGGCAGGTACTTACTTGGCGATGTAGAACAATAATCTAGACTGCTTAGCTAGATTCCTATCTCCACTGTGCTGTTTCTTTTTAGGATTCCATGTGTCACCTTGCTACGCTCGAGAACATCACGGCTGCTGGCCACGTCGGCAAACATCATCAGATAGGCGTAGCGTAGCAGCCATCAGAATCGGGAAGACAGATTAGCTATCTGTTCGTTTCTTCTCGTCTCCTCCTCAGCATGCAGGAACCATCCGCAGAAATATATAGCTCGCCTTTTCTTCTCAGCGCAATCGCAAACGGAAGAGAAATGCAAATTTCTATCTCTAACATTATAGATATAAAAAATCTAAGAATGACTGGGAGCATAAATTTCAGGTTAATGGTCTATTTTGAGCGGACGGTACATATCTCTGTGCAACGTATTGGCTTAAGTCGACAATGCTGAAAGTATGACCCTGGGATTCTTGTGAATTACACTATTCGTAATCATGAATAAGGGAAAGAATGTTTTAAATAAATTTTATTTCTTCTTTAATTTGATTATTAAGGTAGTCCTAATGAAATTAAATTAAATTCCTAAATATTTATCCACATAATGAACATATCATGTAGATTAATTAAGAGGCGACCAAAATCTCATCATATAAACGGAATTCTTGAGTGCGTAAAATTAAAACAATTTAGCCTAATACTTTGATGAATTTTTCTCCTTCTGAAGAGAATTATTGTATCGTGTCAAATGAACCATACAGGCATACAACAGATTTAAGGTAAGCTCTATCAGCATTTTTACTCTGTAATTCTTAAAACAGTAGTGATGTTACAAGAATTCTCCGCTTAAAAATATTCTATGATTATTGCACGTCCTATTTTTAATTATTATACTTTTAAATGATATAACAATTTAAAGATATAATAAAACTCAAAAATGTTACAAGAATATCCTGTGCGAGTACAGTCAAATTACAGACATGAAATTAACTTCAAAATGATTCAATGATTTTTATATCCGATGAACTAATTTAATGATCATCGTTTATAACGATTTCTAGCGAAACACTAGCAATTGGAGGAAGTCTATTTGTGAAGCAATGGATGATATTTTCAGCTTTATTCAGGAAAACGCAGTTGATTGGACTTTATGAAAGCGTTCTGCAGTAACTCAACTCGATGATATCGATTTATGAAAAATGTCGAATTGCCCATTTGTACAGTGCAGCATGGGTGAATATAACTATTCATAATATTTAGATTTTTTCATCAATGTAGAGTTTGAATATTGGTATTTAAAATAATAATAATTATTGATTGGTTAACTATTATTCGGGAAACACAGGATGCCTTATTGGAAATGCTTTATTGATGAGCTTTCTCATAGAAAAGTGGCTTACGTATATGTCTACCAAAGGAAAAAACTACGAAAACCTCATGCAGGTAGCTCTTTCGCAAGGAACCAAGCACGGGACATGCTGTTAATATTCACCGGTCTCATGTATGAGTGAATAAAAAAAGAATTTGGTAAACTGATTACTAAATATAATAAAACAAATGTAACTTTACGAGCTTTTGAAAATCTCGATGATACCTGTTGAATATATTTACATTAAAATAATGAGTATTCAGTATACATTCCAATTAAATAAGAAACAAAATTTCTCAAGCTGACTGAATATTATCTACTTAAAGCTATGTTACGTACTACAATACAAAGTGAAGGCAGAACTATATTCATCTGACATTTTCGAAAAGCGAAAAGTTCAGTAACTTAAAGAAGGACTTCAAGCATCGAGGCTTCGAATTCACTGGCAAGAGGCATCGTCTGGCAGTTCTAAACAGCCTCAATAAGACCGAAGAAAATGCTCCATTTACCTTTGGTTCCCTTTTCCCCCTCGTTTTTTTCGCTTGCTTAAAAAAACTGGCAGATAGTTGTTCATTTTATTCTTTTTATTTATTTATTTTTTTTAGCTTCCATTTCCCTCCATTTTCAAAGAACTTCAGAACGATTTCGAACTCGGCGTTGACGATAATGGTAATGATGATGAGATGGTACGCTTACTACGGGAAAGAATATCGCTTCTTTTCGAATTTCGTCCCTTTGTGTTCTCCGAAGACGCACTTTTTTTATTTTGGCTGTGTATCGTCTGCTTCTCCACATACCCGCAGCAATTCTAGTATTGATGGACGTGAAAACGGGGGGAAGGAGCAGGTATACCTTAGAACTGCTTTCAAGCACTGCTGAAATTTTAAACTTCTGAGAGATTTTGGACCGTTTTATGACTGTTGCTTTTCGCTATTTTGCGAATAACAAAACTGTTGTTGCTGCCATATTTTGATTTTCCATATCTTTACTATCTGACGTATAAACTTCTGGCTGTAAAGTATACTTTATTAACAGTGTTGAAATGAGATGAATCATCTATACTTCGAGATATTGCAGGTTCAGTCCCAGACCAAAGCAATAAAAGGAGTTGCACGATTTTTTGATTTTCCAGTAGATTATAATAAACATTAATTACGCTGTACATGGTGCAGCCTATAAATATTAATATTTTCAAACTTTGTTATCATTCCTGCATTTATTTGCAGCAGTAATTTAAACAGATTTTACGTGCTTTCTTTTATGATCAACTTTCTGTTAAATTTTTATATTATAGCTCAATATTTGATATATTTTCTAAGCTAATCATTTTACGCTTTTGATAAGTTGAAATGTTTTCGATTTTCCTATTTATTTAATAGAAAATCGTTTAAATTTCAATCCAATGTAAGTAAAGCGTTTTGAATTATTGTTATAATAAGCAGGTTTTAAGTTAGATATCAGGAGTTTGTAGAAATATCGTAATAATTTAAATAAAACTTCATAAAATGATAATTTCAGAAACGGTCAATATTAAGTAAAATTCTGAATTGCCTTATGATAGCGTTCAAGCACTTTAAGAAGTAAGCATCTTTGAAGGAACTTCTTATAAGGCTGGAGTAAATGAATGAAAGTGACTCATTGAAGAAAGGCCACAGCTCAGAATTTTAGTGAGATGTTAAGCTTACAGATAATATTAGGCAGGAAACGTGTAAAATCAGCTGTTTCTGACGGCAAATTAAACCACGGATCCTCCAGTTTGTTAGCTAAATGTGCTAACAAATCGGACTACTATAGCATATAAAGAATGTACACGGAAGGAATGTCGTAATTCCTTACATCCCTTTCACACTGAAAGGGAGACTGAGGGGAAGCAAGAAACCTAGTTGGACCAATCGAGATGGTGAAGAATTACCGTACTACCACACTTGTAGCTCCGATGATACTGTACAGGCTTTCTTCCTTTTCGCCATCGACACAGCAGCTGGCCCACTGGGTTACGTGATCTTCAACCTGTTGGATCCCGTCGTTGGAATTTTAAAAAGTAAAAAAAAAAAAAAAAAAAAAATAAAAAAAAAAAAAAAAAAACATAGCTTAGTACTATGTCTTCCGGGAATTTATTACGTAAACTAAGGAATAGTGAAAGGAGGACCAGAGCATGTAAAGTAGTGCATTGCGGGTACTAAGGCGAAAGTGCATGGTGGGGACTGTTGAGACTAAAGGGAAAATGCTGATGACCCCTTCTCTTGAGCACTGTAAAGTTGCTGTTGCTTGCAAGGATTTACTATTATTGTCGAGTACAATGTGCACATAGTTGTAATACCTACTGGCAGTTATACAGTTAAATTTTAAAAAATTGATGCTGTAGATGCTACATTACCAAGAGTTTTGCAACTTGGTTATATGTTACGTACTCCTGCTAATTCAATATATATTTTAGTTACTTTTGACTGTTACCACTGTATACTCTGTTAGAACACTTAGAGACCTGAAATGTGAAAAATCAGCTTGGCCCTATCCGGCAAAGGCATGCGGATCTTTCAGGTTTCTAACTTGCTTTCCAATAAACTAATCCCTACGTCACAAAAGCAAATCTATTAATGTGTAGAATCTCATTTTTTGGGAAGCGTATACTATGTTCAGAGTCTAAAATGGAATCAAGCGACTTATCGTTATCTCCTGCAAACGAATAGAGAGCGTAAGAATGATGTAAAAACTCTTTTATTAAGATCTCAAATAACTGAATAAAAGGCACTTCTTGTGCTTACAAAATCAGCCAGCATTTATGGCCTAATTCAAAAGATAGAATTCCATATGTAAGCTTAGTTTAACAAAAGGCTACACAGAGGTAATTACGCCCAAGCTGGCTCAAGCCTACCTGGGCGTGACAAGCTTTGGTAAAGCAACGCCTAAGAGAGAATGCTAACGTACAATTTCAACTAGTAGCATGACCTTCAGCAGGCGGAACGCGCTCTGTCTACGAAATCTAAAACATCCCTTTAAATGCTTTCTACCTCGTTTGAATATGCGTGAACTAAAAGTAGTGTTCTGGCAGAAAGATGGAAAGTAGGAAATGGCAATATAGATTCTGTATAAAATAACTGGTTAGGTAAAATAAATAAGTAACTTACAAATGTCAATCGAAATTATTGTTTCACTGAAAGAATTGCAAATTTGTGTTCATCACCATAACGAACATTTTTAGTACTGCCATATGACTGATATGGATCTTTGAAAGTGCTAATTCGTGCTTATACATTTCTTCAATACTTGCTAAGTTAAAAGCAATTTTTGAGGTAGATGACTCGCTACTTACTGATTTGTGTCTTTTGTTTTAAAACCTTTTCATGCCACTTATTCAGGACTGTTAGAAGAAAAATTAGATAATTCTAGGAAAGCTTGATCTCTAGGTTTTTTTTTTTTTGGTTCATGCTTGTAAGTAAACATATGTTGTTTGCTCATTGAATTTTCTGCGACGAAAGCACGAGTTCCTGTTATTTATTCTATTATGGCAGAAATGTAATTTGACGCTTTGCAATGGGCTAAAAATACAACGCCGTTTCATTGAAAATAAGTTGCTTTTTAGATGGAAACCACGTAATGGTTGTGATTAGATCTTGGGAAATAAATATTGGAGTTTTACCTCTTTTCAACTGCAGTAACAGTCGATGTCGTGCAGGCAAGCCAACATTTAAGTGATACATTTAAAACTTCGTGATTTATTCATGAAATATCTCTGGGCCAAATGAAAAATTCCCCACCGAAGTCGAGAACTCTATCTGTCATTTTTATCTCGATCTCCATCTGACTTTAGATATCTCTGCTATCTATGAAAAAAAAACTAAGTTTCTGATTTTTAATGCTTAGCGAATGGCTTGGTCATTAAAAATTCAAAAGTAGGAGGAAAATGTCAGAGAAGCTTTAATAAATCTGTAGTCTCTCTCTTACAGTTGTGATGATTTTCCCATTCTTTCAGCTATTTCATTCTCATGCAGGTGATAGCCTGAGTAGACTAATACTGGGTCCGTATTTATATTATAAAGGTTAATAACTTCCCAGCTTTATGAAATATTCATTCACTTCTTTCTGAAAATCGAAAATGATTTCAAACAGACTTAACCTTAGATATGCATTGCTTTTCATATAAATTCAAATCAATCTAACTTTAGATATGCCTCTGCTTTGATATTTATTTATTTAAATTTGTTTTAATAATAAAAACATATGCTATTCAAATTTAAGTATCGAAATAAGTTTCATTAAGATATTATTAAATGAAGGTTTTTCATCTTCTCATTGCGTTAAATTAAATTGCGTAATTCTCGTTTTTTACTGCATTCAGATTTTTCAATGTGCATTCAAACGGCGTGATGATTTTTTCCAAAATATTAAAGAACGTAAGTGTGAAATAATTTGCAATTTTTTTTAAAAATTATATCGGTTTTAACTAAAGTTTCCCGTCACCGCCAATATTGTCTGCGCAAACAATTTATGTGATCAATCATATTTTGTAAAACAATATTTGGCATTTGAAAGAAAGAGACTTGCTTTATAATACTGTATTGTGAAATTTGTAAACAATTGTCATTATCATTAAGTACGAGGTGTCTGAAATGGAACTATCAAGCTATCAGATTAGAACCATCATTTACTTCCAGTTTGGTTGCAAAAAGTCAGCTACAGAATGTCACCAAATCATACGTACAACTTTAGGCACTAATGTTATATCATATGACACTATGAAGGCTTGGTATCAAAAGTTCAAAGATAAGGAATATGATATTCAAGAAGTAGAACGCTCTGGCCGGCCTACTGATGTTGATGGGGCTCGCCTGAGAGAATTGCGGAAGAAGATCAGTATGCAACCACTCGAGACCTTGCTAAGGAGTTAGACATTAGTGCTATGTCAATTAGTTGCGCTATGCATCCCGTATATTTGACGTACAAGTTGAATCGCTGGGTTCCACATGAGCTGTCTCAAGTAAATAAGGATACACGTGTTCGGGTCTGCACTAATCTGCTCGAATATCAACGCAAGGGCAAACCTTCTGGACCACATCGTCACTTGGGATAAAAAGTGAATTTACTCCAGCAACAGAGGCTGAAAAGGGGGTTGGTTTCCGCACGCTAAACCCGTCGGCAGCGTCAAAAATACAGTTTGACTAATAAAAAGATCATGCTCTCTGTATAATGGGATTGCCGTGGGATTATCCGCAAAGAGTATCTGAAAAAAAGGTGAAAGCCTCGACAGTAAGGTGTACAGCGAGATGCTAGTCCGTGTTGACGCTGCTATCAAGGAAAAACGTCGAACTGAGTTTTGGCGCATAAAGGTAATATTCCATTAAGATAATGCAAGACCACATGTGTCTCATTCACCGGCTGGAGTCTGTACGGACTCGAACGGGGTCATTTTCCTCACCCAACATATAGCACCGACATCGCTCCTTCGGACTTCTACCTTTTTTCACACCTGCAGCCACATCTTACTGGTACTATATTCCAGTCTGCGCAAGACACCGAAATGAGACTGATCTGTTTTTGGACTCGTGGCCGCCAAGTTTCTGGGTCGAAGGCCTTGGAAAACTACCAAAAAGTTGGCAGAAAATCATAGGTTTGGATGGTGATATTCGCCCTAAAGATACTGCTTTCATGTTTTTTTACTTTATTAAGAACGTTGTTTGGCGAAACATTTTCGTTACAACCAGATATTTATAATTTCTGTAAACAATTGTGCTTAGCATATCTTTCTTGGTCACTTTCAACTTGTTAACACGGTCACAAGAACTGTCACACCTCACTACACATACTTGAATTGTGACTGATCGCTAAAGAAATGAGGGGTTTTAATATTAGCATTATTTTAACAATTTGCTACCTAATTTTAACTTTTCAATAATGGCAGAAATAAACAGATAGATAAAGTTCTCTCCGAAAATGATTCTTGATGAGAATTACTCTTATATGCACAGTTTAGTGAAACAATCTAATAACAAATACAACACTCTCTGTTAATTTTATAACAGTCTGATTATAACAGTCGATGCAAAATTGGTCAAACACAAATGAAGAATATATATATATTAAGTGTTTAAATAAATTATGTATATTAAGTGTTTAAATAATTTAAAAGTTTAGTTTAAGTGGCGCTAGTTGAAACTTTCAGTAGAATAGTGAATTAAGTCAGTTAGTGCATCAAACTCTGTGCGTCCAGTGTCTAGTGGGACCAAACGTTAACTTCCAATTTTGTGCACTGAAAATTTTGTTTTTCTGTCGAATTGCTCTCTTTTGTGTAGAAACTTCAATTTTAATTATAAAAATTGGTTTTGACTGCTTTTAACTGTATTTCCTGTTATAGGTTTTTCTATATTTTAATATGCTTTGAGTTTTTATGCATTTTTGCCTTGCCGGAAAGTAAGAATTAAATTGATTGAGAGAGAAATATATCTCTCATGAAATTTGAGGAAATAAGTTTAAATGATATGCAGAAAAAAGTGCGCAAAATTTAATAGGCCATACAAAGAATTTATGTGGTCTCCATATCAGATATTTTATGGATAGCGATCCATGTTGATTTTTCCACGAGTTCGCGATGGGAATCACTGTCACAAAAGCCTGTGTTAGCTGCTCTTGGAAATTACATAATCACAATCTCGTTTCTAAACTGAGTAATGACGGTTTCTGAATAGTTGGGTGGTTACAACAACTGAATAATAACAGCGAAGGGAGAAGTGGTTTTTAAAACTTAACTTCAAAGCAAGAGGTTAAACAATTTCGTAGTTAATTTTACTGAATATGAGCTGTAGGCTTAAATTGTTTTTATAAGACTCTGTCTTTCAAAAAGTCTAAAGTAAGGTAGAAAAAGTTACATAAACTGTTTGAATGTTGTTGAATTCTGTGAAAGTAAAATTCATTAATAAAGTAACCGCTAAAAGTGCAAAAATTCCCTTATTCTTTAAAGTATTAGAACTGAAAATGTTCTATATCTTTATGGAGAGATTTTTCAGAGATATGCTTAATAAATATTTGCAGATGGTTGGCTGAAAATATCATGAAAAGTAATTATCAATCGCTAAAATAATCAACTTTTGTTTACCAGCTGCTTTCTAGATTTTCTTTCAACAGCTTGATTTAAATCGGGAGTACACATGAAAAACTGGACCAAGTCAATAAATTTGTTTTTGAACACCTCTTCAAAATATTCTCTGAAGAGGTGTGGGACTTTCATTCTAAAGGATGAGAATTTTGAGCCGATTTTTCAAACAGATTTTATCTCTCTTTAAGATATAGTAACTATTTTACCGATTAGAATTTTGAGCTCTCTAAAGATTCCATAAAATATTAATTTACTGAGCCCTTTTACCCACGAACTTATAATAGTTGTCATAAAGTACTCAATTTAATCTTGAGAAATTTTGTAACCGGAAAGAAAATACATCCGTATTAAGACCAGTATTTACAAAAATAAAGACTATAGTCACTTTTCTTAATGCCGTGTATATTTATTCGATTTGCCTTAAACTTTTGGTCTGAAATGACCGTGAAACGTTATTTTGAGAAACTTTCTAACTGGAAGAAATTTAAAAAGATTATATTAAAATTATTATACTAAAATGCCCTTATAGATCCAATATTTAGTGAAATAAAGGTTGAAGATCACTCGAAGAAAATTGTCTTTTGACTCATACCGCTGCAAAAATCTCATCTTACATTACTATAAACAGATGCCGCAACTAACATTTAAAGCTTTCCTAAATGCCCATTTTATTTATTTAAATAGTGTTTATGTTTTATTCCTAAAGGTAAATTTCAAAATTTTCTCTTAAATGTCCGTGAAACTGGGAAAGAATCTGAATGTGCATGAAAGAAATAAATCATAATTTTTCCTACTCGACTACTCTCTTCTTTTTCATTAAATTTAAGCTAATTTGAAGAATTAAATCTTACTATTTAAGTCAAATGCAGTTCCAGCTTCTTTTTTTAGTTTTCTGTATAAAATAAAGTTATGCATCTGAAAATTTTGTATGTGTAAGTAGCGAAAATGGATAACGTTTGCATCTATCCCAATATCACACACCAATGGATAAAGTTCCGTTTCTTTCTTTTCTGAGATATTCGAGCGGTGGAAAAATAAAACCTCAAATGTTCGAGATCATTCCTAGTCATTGCCTCCGGTTAAATCGCAGACGAGTTCACTCTGATAACCGAAAAAGATCGGGTGTTTACGGATAATTTATTACACTGCATTTGTTCAACGGAAATTCGTTCTATGTCATTGGTTTGCCGAATGGGGATGTAAGAGATCTATGTAATTTTGCAGCTGCATTTGGTATTTTCTAAGAGCGTGATAAAATACTGCTAATTCAATCAATTTCTTACTATAATGATGCTGTTCAGTTTTATGTGTCGATGGAACGTGGCTTAGTTTCTGTTAATATTCTCGAATTTCAGCATGTGGGGCGAAATAAATGCTTATTAAGATGCATGAGTGTCGAATCAATTTTATAAAAATGTAGAAGGTTCATTATTAATACTGAATTAACATTCTCAATATTCAATAATATTTTATTATGGATGTTTACTAATTGACAGTTTTTATTATGAAACTAACGAGCAAGCCCGCCAGATGAGCGGGCTGCGGCGAAAGCAAAATTTATAAGTTCTATGTACATCTGAAAAAATATGTATAAAAACATTTCATTGTATAAAAACAAACAAACATATTGAATGTTTCAGCTTTATTTTGGCTTGACTAACAATTTTCGGTTATACAAAATAGGGTTCCACTAGTGTTGTCGTACAGATACTATGTGACTATAAAACTGATACTCCATATACTGCTGTCCAACTCCTTGATAATCATGAGAAAAGAAATTTACATACGTCATCGATTCAAAGTTAGGATTTAAAGTACTGGTATTAATGTGACCAACACCTCTGAATATACAATATCTCCGTTTGATGGAGGAACGCCATTCGCGCACTTGAAAACAACTGCAACTTCGTTTTCTTTTGGAGCGTTGTAACGTCCTCAGTGTTCACCTGTAACAACACTTTTGCCCTTGATGTCCATATGGATAGCAGCAGCAGTTTCAAGACCTTGCTCTTGCAGAATTCCTTCAAAATTTTTTCAGCATCTTGTAGGCTTTTGCATATGGATTCTCATTCCTTAAAACTACATCCAGTTGTGTCAGCAGTTCAGCATTCAGAGCAACATTTTTAAGTATATTCATTCTCTGCCTGAGGGCTTGATCCGAATGTAAAATATACAGCTGGGTATACTGTTCTTGATCCGGATAAGGTGGATAAAGGGGGTTTGCTCGACGATATATGGTGCCATGAATTCTAAAACAATAGGGAACTGAACCTGTAGGCATAAGGAAGCAAAACTAAGAAGACAGTTATAAGTACGTATGTTAGCAAAACAATCTTGAGAAAATTGGTGGTTTCCCATTCGTTAAATTACGCCATTCTTCTGGATATCTTCTTTTAGCTTTTCATTCGGTAAGATGTAAGGTATTTATTTATCTTTGAAATTTAATCTGTCTATTATTGGTTAACAAACTAAGCTATTTAAAACAATAGATGCAGTTCTTAAGAATAATACTTTTTTACTTTTTAATCTGATTGATTTAAATACAGATGCATTTAATTCATGATGTATCTAATTAAAAACATTTAATATTTTTACAGAATTAGGTTATGCATACTTTTCATTTTACAAATAAACTAAATATTTATAACTTTCTTATATTAGTCTATTCATGTAGCATTCTATAAAATGTTTCGCTATTCTACCTATTTATACTTTTTACTGATAAACCATATTAAACTTCAGAAGAGCCCTTTTAAGCAACCTTTAAAATCTAAATCCTGTCAAATTCTTGTTTTATAGCTATTTTTGATGAGAATTAACGTCATATATGTAAAGATTGCTGAAGCTTACTAGTTTTTTCTTTTCTGTTGATGCCTGATGTCTATTTTCGATGCCATCTGTTTAGAAAGCAATTTTATTATATTTCATGAAAAGGATCAAATGCAAAGATTGAACTGAGGATTGAGATAAAATTAACATAAAAGTCTGTATAACTGCTAGAAAAAAATCATTATTCATCTTTGGCAGCTAAATTTTTATTATACATTTTCTCATTTCTGTGTGCCCATTATTCTGCTCGTTGTTGAATCGGAATATGGATTCAATTGAACGTAAGAATTAAGAAAGAAGAAATTTACTTTAAGAAAGAAATTTAATTTTTAGTGAAAATTTTACATTTTAATTACATTACATACATTAACAATGCTATAATTAATAATGTAAGTATAAATTTTACCTTCGTTTCGTAGAATGCTTATATAGTTTTTCAAAACGTTGATCAAGTTTGAAAATATACTTCCCGATGTAACTTGAAATGAGTATTACACTCTTCCCATAGCAAATGCAATAATGAATACAAGCATTGTGCATCCTGACCAATATCTTTACCAAATTGAATACACTTAATGTGTTTGGCTATGCGGGCTCACCTTTTTATGATTTTGTTTTCCACTTCATTTATCCCTCTCTAATACTAATTATGTAATACGTACGTGAACGCAAAGATAAAGTCAATGTTCTCGATATGTAGAGAAGCAGACTGGTGTACATGAAAGAGAGGTTACTTGCCTTTTACAAACTGAAGTGACTATTGCAATCGCTGTCTTCTGGCATCTATCATATTAATCAATAACATCTTATATCAGTCATGACCTCACATTTGTTTGAATGCCCCACCTGCAAGTATTGATTAATTAGTTAGTGTTTCTTTGGCCTGAGGTTGAGCAAGTTTGAAATTCATCATAATGTAATTTGGTGATGGCAAATATGTGAGTCACGAGTAGACGTTAAGGGAAAAGTTGCTCACAAAGCTTGCTTAAACCGCCTTAATTCTTACGCCTCGTTGAAATAAAGAAATCACCAGGTTATTTTTTACAAGAATGAGAAAAAAAATTAAATGTTTAAAACGGCTTTTATTTAACAGTGACGTAAGACACAATGAATGTTTTGCAGCAATAACAATCAAATGAAGATTTTCTACCGAGGATCTTTGCTAGGGATGAAACATGGATCCATCTTTACAACCTCAGAAACAAAATACAATACATGAAGTGGAAGCGTGCAAGCTTCTCAAGTAGAAACAGAATAGTTAGGAAACGGTATATTCATGGCTGCAAAAAAGAAGAGGTGCATTCGTATGTGAAGCAACAACACAAATAATTTTTTTTGGCATGAATCAAAACGTCTGTATACAGATCTAATATATGTGTCGAATAACTGAAGAATTATGACAAGAAATAAATTTATTTTTTGCATGTGCATCCCTTCATTTCTTGAATTCATTACCGCAATGGGCTTGCATTTTGATACATATTCTTAGCCGTATAATTTATCTTTTTCTATGTATGTATCGTACAGCTAAATATGAGAAGCGTGACTCATTTTACGAGAATTATATAAAAGACCAAAATTAAAATATACCGTTATGCTTTACTAAATCGATTCCTAAGAGTGTGCTCGATGTTCTGTTACACACAAGTTACTGGAGAGATCTTTGTCATCTGGCAGATTGCCAGCGAGCGTCCTTCTTTCCTTAGACGATTATTAAAATAAGTTTCATATGGCATTTTATAATTTCTCGTAATCGAAATTTGTAGCAAAATGAATAATTGTTTAATGGATAGTTTTCTATTATAGTTTGGAAATGATGACGTCACAAAGATGCTGAACGACTCAGAAATGTTTCTTCTTTAATAATAATTTATTTCACGGAAAAGAGGAGTGACTATTAAATAAATAATTATTTTTCGAATGAATAGAGATATGAGAAATATTCTAGGGCAGGAGTGGGCATTAAGTCGATTGCGATCGACCGGTGGACCACCAAGACGTTTTGTGATGGCCGCCTTTACTAAGACCTAAGACGCGCATATCAAGAGAAACATATTTTACAATCGATGCGACTGTGTTTACTTAAGCAAATGATTCGATGAATGTGTAGATGACACATGTACCATCATTGGAAGTGCGCAATAACTGAAAATATAAATTATACATTCTCTTTATCTGTTCAGGCAGACGAAGTTTTTCTCCTCCAAAATGGGAAAATTTTAAAAGCACGTAGTTCAGAACTTAAGAATAACTTTTGGAATCTAATGGACTAAGTATCGGAAATTAAAAAAAGTTGCATTTCATTTAACATCATTCTTTGGCTCTACCTACCTGTCCGAATTTGCATTTCCAACGATGAATATAGTTAAGGCAACATATCGTTCCCGTCTCACAGACGACCGCTTAGAATCCAGTGCAAGATTAGCAGTTAGTAATTATATGCCGAGATATTCAAGATTGGCTGACAGTATGCAGAGTAAGTCTTCTACTAACTATAAGTACGAGAACTATCTTTAGATGAATGTGATTTATTTTTTAATGTATTTTGAATTGTTTCGTAAGAAATGCCTCACTTGAAATTGTTATATTTGTATCTATTATTATTATGTTTTTATTAGCGTTTTGGTTTAAGCGTGGTTTTAAAAGAGTAAGTTTTTTTAGGTAAGGTTAGGTAGGTTAATACATATTTCGTATTTATTATTAAGTTATAATAAATATTGTAGATCTTTTTTTAGCTCACCACACTTACGCCATTGGGTGGACCTCAAGACCTCGAAAAAATTAGAAGTAGACCGTAGCTTGGAAAAGTCTGCCCACACCTGTTTTAGGGTACTGAATGTTTCCTAACTGATGTATTTCAACTAACTGCTGTGTCACGAAATTCCAAGAATTTTGTAGTGCAATTTTCAATTTCATGTGGTCACATTAAACCAATTCGAAAAGTTCTACAAAACATTTTGCTCAATATTTATCATAAAAATACTTTTCGTATGCTATTTTCAGACAAGCCACTTAATTTAATTTAATCTTTTTAATCTACAGCAATGCCTAATTCGTTCTCTCATTTTGCCGATATATACAATGATTTCATATGGTCGATGGTCAAAATAAGGCAGCCCACCAAAGGCCGTGCAGTTAAGTCGCTGAACACTGGAAGTAACTTCCAGCGTTCGAATCCCAGCAAACGGACTGGCTGCATGGGCGTTTTTATGGTTTTCCACATATGTAATGTCTATACGAGCCAGTGTTCCTTATAAAGTCCTCCACGAAGGCAATTCTTCTCTTAGGCAGATGTCCCTCGAGTGCTTTGCCGTAATCAAATAAACTATATCAATAAGACAGGCAAATCAGCAACCTTGTATTGAATTAGACGTATTTACAGGAGCAGTCGAACTAGGAATTTAGCTATTGCTGTATCATCACAGCAGACCCTATATAAATATTGTATGCTGTGTTGATGTATTTGAACAGCATTTTATTTATCATGCCTATGGTTTGAAATAATACTTGCTGTAAATGTTAATTTCAGTTGAAATATTCCAGTTGAATTTCCTTACTCTGTTGAGCTATTAGGTGTTTTTTTTTTTCGGAGTAGAAAACACGAAGAAATAGCCATGCTTTCTCCAGGATTTGAACTCTCGATCTTTAAATTGCTAGCCGGACATGCTGCCATTTACACCATCAATACGATAGACGAAAATTCCTTATAATAACTGTATCGAGAAATGCACTTGTAAAATATTGTCTTTCTATAACAGCGAAATAAATTACTCATACATTATCGATTGACAACAGCATGTTCTCTTGGTTTTTATTTTTATTTTCTTGTACGAAGTAAAGGAAGTAGTGTAATCGCGAAAAATTTCGGGTACCGTACTTCAACGAAAATATCCATTTCAATCGCTCTCGAATCCATTTGAACAATTTTTTTGCATGACGTCTGTACGTAATGGCAGAATAAAGGATTCTTTTGCCCAAAACGGATTGTAAAATAGATCTAAAATGGATTCAGAAGGGATTTTTTTTGTGATGTTCGTATGTATATATTACGCGTAACTCAGAAACGTGTAGCCTTAGAGCGTTGAGATTTTGTATATGACACTGCTATAACATCTAGTTCGCACCATTCGTATATGTATATATATATATATATATGCACGAATGGTATGTATATATATATGTATATACATAATCGTGTAATATCTTCGTGTAATATATACATACACGAAGGAATATATATATATATGTACATGCAAGAAAGCACTGATGTAAGAACACTGAGATGTAGAAGCGTAGCAATATTGTTTAGCGTAGATCCTTGATCCATATTAAAGAGGAACAAGACGAGTCGGATTAATTTCCTTTTTTATTTAAATTCACATTTTTGCCCACACTTCACTTGTCACTCCAATTGTGCCTATTTCTAAAACATTTTACATTTTGATACTGTGGCGACAGAAGAGAGCATAACGAAGCATTCACGCAACATGGAAGTTAAAGCGAAAAGTCGAAGCATCAATTCAGAGGAAGAAGGGAGGGATTCAGTTCGAGTTAAAAAGTTTTGGTTTACAATTATTTGATTGGGCAAGAGGTGCATTATGCATCACGTAGGATAGCATGATTAATTTCATTGACGCAGTTTAGACTTATAGCGCTATTTTTAAGATAGAGAGAGAAAGCCACCAAATTAAATAAAAGAGGTTATAGCCAATTAAAATTAGAATTTTGCTTTCATATTTTTTATCTTGCATATATATATGTGTGATATTTGCAGCCGAGAGTCTGTATGTTTTCGTAGCGATTGGAAAGGCTGCAGACTGACGACAGACGAATTTCATTTTAAGAAATCCGCATCTTTATTCGATTAAAATGACAGCTCATTTTTCTTTACAAGAAGATCACATATTCGATAATAATTTGAATAGTAACACTAATAAATTTAGAACTTCGGCTTCATAGATATTTTTTAACAAAGGAAAGACGAGCAAGCGCAGCAAAGCGTGTGTATACCAGGGAATAGTAGAAAACGATCTGACGAAAAATGACTCGTAGAGCTATTTATAGTAGCGCTTACATAACAGGCCAGAGAGTTCTGGAAAGTACTGGACTAGGGAGAAGATCTTGAAATGGCGGAAAGTTAATTAGAGGTTGCTGTTCACGTAGAGCAAAGCCATCATTTTCTTTTTATATTTTACACACACATATATATACACTCACGTTTGTGAAAATTGCAACACCATGAAGGACTTACGCGAGTGAGCTGAAATTTTCAGGAAATGCAAAGTAGCGCATGATATGCAAATGATTAGAATTGCAAATCCGTAGCGCATGCGTATGCTGAGCAGCGCCCTCTGAACGGCTGATGGATCCGAATAAATAGACGGCTGTAGTGAGGCGTGTATGGTTATCGGTGGTTATCTGCTAGTGGTAAACGTTAACTCAATCTGTACTTATGCCTCGTCGACGAAAGAGAGCGAGATTTGAACAACTTACAGAGTTTGAACGAGGGAGAATCATCGGCCTTCGTGAAGCTGGATTGTCGTATCGTGCAGTAGCCTCTCGTGTGCAGCGTAACAGCAGCACAGTGATGCGCGTTTGGAAGCAGTGGACGGACGAGTGTCGGACAACTCGGAAATCCGGGAGTGGACCCCGAAATGTGACGTCAGCTCGCGATGATAGACACCTGGTCCGCATGGCGCGGACGGACCGTACAGCTTCCTCTAGACAATTGGCAGCACTGTGGTCAATAGCTACAGGTGTTTCATTGTGTGCTTCATCAATTCGTAGACGTCTGCTGCAGTGTGGACTGCGCGCACGGACTCCTTTATACAGGATCCCCCTAACGCACGACCATCGCCGCCTGCGGCTACAATGGGCCAATCAGCATAGAGACTGGCGTGCTGATTGGCAGCATGTCGTGTTTTCTGACGAATCCCGCTTTAATTTGTGGTACCATGATGGCCGCATTCGTGTCAGACGCTATGCCGGTGAACGCCACCTTCCGGAGTGCATTATCGAACGCCACAGTGGACGAACACCCGGAGTTATGGTCTGGGGCGCCATAGCATATCATAGACGATCTCAATTGCTACGAATTGTGGGCAATCTGAACAGCAACCGGTATATCCGTGAAGTTCTACAGCCCGAAGCTGTTCCCTTCCTTCAAAGCTTGCCAGGCGCTGTATTTCAACAGGACAATGCCCGCCCTCATACTGCTCGGATTGTTAAATCCTTCTTTGCAGCGCAGCAGGTACAGCTTCTTCCTTGGCCTGCGTGTTCCCCGGATATGTCGCCAATTGAACATGTGTGGGATGTCATTGGTCGGCGTCTTGCTCGTGATCCTCGTCCTGTTGCGTCTGCAGACGAACTTTGGGTACGCGTACAAACGATATGGAATGCTCTTCCTCAGTCAGACATTCAAACTTTGTTTGACTCCATGCCACGTCGTGTAGCAGCACTTATTGCGGCGCGAGGTGGCCACACAAAATACTGATTCTGATCTCTTGTTCTTGTTTGTTTGCTTTGAACATTTAATCATTTATTTGTACCACTACCACTCAACTGTGTATTAAATTGCATTCAATTATGACGATTCCTTCTTGGTGTTGCAATTTTCACAAACGTGAGTGTATATACAGGGTGTTTCAGAGGTCATGGGACAAACTTGGAGGGGTGGTGGAGCGTACTAAAACATGCATTTTTCTATAGGAATGTAGGGTCTAAAGTGACGGGTTAAGGCAGGAACGAAAAAAAAAACGACACGAGATGAAAATGTGTTTATGTACAAAATCAACGCAAAGTGCTTCTTTAAGCAATACAGTATTAACAATAAATGTTCAAAATTGCGATCACCAGCAGTAATACATGATTGGTAACGTCGAAGAAGGGATTGACGAACATTTCGAAAAAGGACAGGCATTTCGCGCACGCTTGCAGTCGCAATGGATAGTCTTGCAACGAAGTCTTCTAGTGAGTGAGTCAACCGGAATCTCAGAAATGATGCTCTTCAGATGGCCCCATAAAAAATTCCAAGCTGGATAAATCTGGCTCTGGCGAAAGGGGTGGTCATCAAACGGATTCACCACAGCCAATCCATCGGCCCAGAAATGTCCCATCCAAGTAATTGCGGACCCGCACGTGGTTATGGGCTGGTGCACCATCATGCTGGAACCACATGCGATCACGAACGACAGCCGGAACATCCTACAGCAATTCCGGTAGCACCTCTTGCAGAAAAATATGATAACATAAGCCATTTGTACGTGCAGGTAAGAGGTATGGGCCTATGAGGTAGTCGTTAACAATAACCGCTCACACATTCACGGAGAAGTGGGTTTGGAATGCACGTGGACGTGTGCCGTGTGGATTATGAGTTGCCCACACGTGCATGTTGTGGCTATTGAAGATAGCCGTCCTGTGGGAAAGTTGCCTCGTCCGTGAATAGCACATCCAATGGGAAATCCGCCTGCACCTCACACTGCTGCAAGAACCAATGACAGAAATGAACTCGAAGATAATAATAATAATCTGTCGGGTAATCTGTCTCTTGCAAGGCTTGGACTCTCTGCAAATGGTATGGGTGCAAACAATTTTCATTCAATAATCTCCAAACGGTGGAATGACTCAGCTGCAGACGACGTGCAATAGCTCTTGTACTTGTCTGAGGTGATTCGTGCGCAATGTTCAAGATGGATTCTTCAATGCGAGGTTGTCGTGCAATTCTTCTTCCACTCCTAGTGTCAGAAGTGGCTTCAAATGACCCGTTTTCACACAGAGACCGATGCAACCTCTCGAACATTGTGTGCTTCGGCATACGCCTGTTCGGAAACCGTTACTGGCACAACCGTAGCGCTGCTCTGCCGTTCCCATTAGCAGCCCCATACATGAGATACATGTCAGCTTTTTCCCTGTGCGTAAACTCACCCATCACGCTGGACATCAGAGTTTCGAATGATCCTTTGATGCATCGGATCGGGGTTTGTCCGGCTAATCACAGCTGTAGTTCCTATTACTGTTAGTGTTCCCTTTTTTGAACATTTATTGTGAATACTGTGTTGTTGCAAAGAAGCACTTTGCGTTGATTTTGTACATAAACACGTTTTCCTCTCGTGTCGTTTTTTTGCGTGCATGCCTTAACCCGTCACTTTAAACCCTACATTCCTACACAAAAAATACATGTTTTAGTACGCTCCACCCCCCCCCTCAAGTTTGTCCCATGATTTCTGAAACACCCTGTATATAGGATGATTATATGTATATCCACCTCTTACTTACTCCTCATACTCACCTCTTACTTGATTGTTATATGTTGGTAAATTATCCATTTCGTTTTTCTTATACTCCGGTTAGGGTTTTTGCCTTTAGTTTATTTGCACACAGTAGTTGTAGAATTATCAATAATTTAAAAGTGCAGCTAAACCTAACGTGGCGCGAATTTGTTTATATTTGAAACTCGTAATAAATTAATTTAGTTTGGTGCGCCAGTTTTTTGGACGTTGTCGCCAGTGAAACCAAAAGTTAACTTTAAATTTTGGTGTACCGAAACTTTTTTTTTCAAACATTGGGCGAGTTACTTGTTTTTACGTAAAAATTCTAATTTTAATTGCAAAACATTTTTTTTAACTGTAATCAGTTTTTTTTTGTATTTTATAATTTTTAATGAAGATATTTTGAGGTTTTATGTATTTTTTGCCTTGCCTTGGAGTGAGAACTGAATTGATTACGTGGGAGATGTAAAATTCGAGGAAATAAGTTTAAATGAAGTGCAGCCAAAAATGTGCATTATTTAATAAGCCGTAAAAGGAAGTCATATGGTGTCGACATCAGATTTTGATTTATAAGGGATAAGATTTTATCATTGACTAAAAATTATAACACCTCTTCAAGTTATGGAAAAGTTTCATGAACTTATTCACAATGAACAAGTGCACGAAAACAAACAAAAAACAACAGATTTCCGAAATAGTTGCGCTTGTTTCTTGACGAATAAACCTGATAGCATAAATTTAGCAAATATTTTATAAAATGACAACTTCAGTTGGAATATCTTAGAAATATAAAACATTCGATATCTTCGTTTCAATTCAATTAAAAAAAATGTAATCTTCTATTATTTTTAATTTACTTATCATAAAAAGTGAAACTGCATAATCTAGTTTAAGTATTCTTTGCCAGTGTTGCTTCCTTTGTATTTTTTGCTCCCAACTACTCGCTTTCGCACTTAAGTTATTAAAAGAAAAAGGGATTTTTTAAAGAATTATTTAATATGCATGATTAGCATTCTTTTCCCCTAATTCCCTTTTATTTCAGCGTTAATCTTATTTTTCACTCTTAAATAAAGCAAATCCATGGAAGTACTTTTATTTGGTTATTTATCTGAATGGAAAATTTAAAGCTTTAATTAAACTCAGTAATAGACGCTTTTCTCTGTATTAAATTTAGAAGCGAACGCGAGAATTAATATGATGTTGAAAAAGCAGTTTACTCTAAATTGTACTAAGAAAAAAGATTTATTAGAATTTTAATGAATATGAATTAAACAGCATTGTTCTTCTAATACTTTAATCCAAGTGCTTAAACTGAAATCTTTTTGATGATTACTTTAAGTCCTACCGCAGCTCTCAAGAACGCTTTATGATAAAAAAACAAACACGCGATTGTCGGAGGATAGAAAAATACTTATCTCACAGTGACTCACATCGCATACTGATGTAACATTGGTATGGCAATCATGCTTTTGTGTTGGATTTTATATTCTAGGTTCTAACCTTTCCAGGCCTATCAAATAGGCAACATCACTTAAGTTTCATCCGCATTGATGAGTTGTTTGAGGGAAGACTTATTGTTTGCGGAAACAATGATGTGAGATATTTGAGGAAAGATGCATAAAAATAGCGAATCGCAAGCAAAGATTACAAGGTATTTCTCCCGCCTTCTTAGCATGCTTTTGTGATGTAATGGTCAGCACACTCGGCGCGTATTCGAAAGGTCCGAGGTTCGAGTCCTGGCGAGGGCACTGCTCATTTTTCAAGTCTCCTGCTTCAAAATAATCCTAATGTCTCTACAGTGGCGTCCGAATTAAAAAAGGTAGTGGATGATGATTCTCCACCACCAGGATTTAGCGATTGGGTGCCCTAATCCCCAGTCGCCCTTTAAAAGGTGGAGTATATAAGATATTTCTCCCGCCTTCTTAGCATGCCTTCGTGATGTAATGGTCAGCACACTCGGCGTGTATTCGAGAGATCGGAGGATCGAGTCCCGGAGAGGGCATTGCTTATTTGTATGCTGCTTCTAAATAACCTAATGTCTCTACAAGATGAAATACGTATTTTTATGTCTGAACAATTGCTATGTATTAAACTATTTGATCAGTTCAAGCTTACGCAAATTTCTCGAAACCATAACTGAATGTTTTTTTCTTCCCAATTTTACATGTTATCAGATGCCCACCCATGTTAATCTCAACCTTCATTTTATCCACGTCTGCGTTGTTAGATTGCCCAGTGCGAGATGCGACTTTGACATACAAATTTCTCTTTGGAATCTCCGAAAATCGCTTTGACCGTACTGAATCAACTACAGTATCTCTTATATACACACTTTATTCCAAGTTTTTGACTTATTCTTTGCTTTGTAGTTGTATAGGCGTTGGCTTATTTAATTATGGCAAAGTATTCGAGGCCCATCTGCTTAGGGGAGTGATGCCTTCGTGTAGCACTTTCTAAGGAAAACTGGCTTGTATACACATTATGCATGAGAAAAGCCACGAAAACGTCCATTCAGCTAGCCTGTTCTCCTGGATTCGAACCCTGGACCGAACTACCAGCTTTCTGTAACTTTAACGCTCGACCGCTGGTGGGCCCAGTTGTAAAAAAGCATTGTGTGAAAAAACTATTCTTCATTCCCTCACACGTTAAAAATTTCCAAGAAAACCCTAAAGCAAACTAATCATAAATTATCCAAATGAGTATTGAATTGTAAGTTTAACGCAGAAGATGTTATGTGTATGAAGTTGATAACGTTTGTAAAAATAATGTATTTCTGCTGAGCGGGAAAGCGAGAACGAACATGGAGAACAACCCAACAGTTTCTTTTATTTTCTGAAACACATGTACGTAATAACTAAATCATATAATTAGAAAATAAAAGTACCGAAAATTTACGCGGAGTGTGTAGACATCTGCCATTATTTAAGTGTAATTCGTTAAGTGAACCCAAGGAGGTAAGATCAATGGAGTAAACCTCAGGCGTATGTCTCGGGTAAGGAAAACGAAGCCATGAAATGTCACGGTATTACGTCACATCTTATCATGGAAACTGCTGTAGGAAAACTTCTGGTTGGTTTTGTTTACATTCTAATCTGTGTTGTCGACAAGTTAGTGGG
Organism: Stegodyphus mimosarum; assembly: GCA_000611955.2. Lineage (NCBI taxonomy): Eukaryota > Metazoa > Arthropoda > Arachnida > Araneae > Eresidae > Stegodyphus > Stegodyphus mimosarum. Next base: position 62,658 of record KK112535.1, on the reverse strand, counting down.
AAATGTCCACATGGTAAACTTAGAATAATCAATGAAAGTTTTAATAGTATTTTACGCAAATTATGTGTAAAGACACCTTTTTGAGCCTGCGTACGTTGGTATTTTCTCTCAAAATCGATGTAATTTTACTTAACAATATGTTTCGTCGTTTTACCTGTACGCTAACGACGGCCATAAGTCGTGACGTTACGTTGTTGACATTTTCTTGGCTTCACGTTTTTACTCCATCTGTTTTAATCTTCTTGAATGAACGAGCTACATCTATGAATACGGAAAAACTTACAGAGTTCCATGCCAGCGAAATTCAGAACTTAGCACACGTATCTCGAAAATTATGAGAGATATGGAGAAAAGATTAAATTTGTAAAGCATCATCGAATTAGTGAAAAAATATTATTGCGCTCGCGAATACGATAAACAATTGCATGTAAAGCCTAAAATATCCAAACACCGATGCCCGAAATTTATTTACGCAGAAATGTAAATTTTACCTGAAACGAAACTGGAATTGTTTCATAAGCATATGAAATGCAATTGTCTTCAATTAAAATACAGATACGTTTGAAAAACGAATAAGCGGCTATGATGGCGATGTTGAATGGGATCACCAGACCTTACTCCCATGGATTTCGTCTCCTTGGGCTATATAAGAAATTAATAATAAGAAATAGTCTTCTCTAGTCTTCCGGATTTACATAATCGTATCTTTAAATGCGGGCATTAGTGTAAAATAGTGTACCTTGATGACAAAGCGCCTAGAGATACTTTCTCCAATATAAATGTGCATTTGTAACCTTTTCAAACACCTATAACATTAACCTTTAAGTACCATAAGTCCATTTCAATGTTTAATTTTATTGGGTTAAGTTATTCCAATACGGCAGAGCGCTCAAGGTCTATCTGCCTAAAAGGAAGGATGCCTTCGTAGAAAACTTTCTAAGATAATTGGCCCGTATTCACGTTACACATGAGGAAAACCACGAAAACCAATCATGCAGTAGTCCATTTGCCCAGAATCGAACCGGGTCAAATTCCCAGTATTCAGCGTTCTGCGGGAATTGATGGGGCTTGTTTTATTGGTTAATGGCAGGTTCTAATGGAAACTGACTCGTATACACATTATATATGGAGAAAACCACGAAAACGGCCCGCACCCATTCCGTTCGCCGGTGTTAGAACCAATGTTCAGCGACTTTACCGCTCTGCTGCTGATGGGCCCTATATGTACGTATGATGTGTAGACTCATCTACAATGTTCGACGACTATGTAGACTATAAACATTATTAAGAAAGCAATTAAATAATGTATACAAGCTCACTATTCTTTGCGTGGGTGTAAACATAAGTTATGCATTTAGGTGAATTAAAAACATGTTTTTCTTTAAATCTGTCGCGAAAGGTGCATTTTAATTTCTGTTTTAAGAAAATATAAATGCTGTATTTTGAACCGTATAATCTTTATATAAATCTATGACAAACCAAAGAATGAATCTCCTCATTCACGTTACAATAAAATATGACTAATTACGGGGATTTTCTAATATGCTGTGGTCCCAGTCTGTCCAGTTTTGATAGTTAATTTTCCTTCCGATGCAAATTATTTTTGAATCATTTCCACTCAATTTGTTAGCGAAATAAAAATATTCTGACTTTAAATTTAAAAAGAAAGAAAGAAAGAAAAAACAACAACAACAAAAAAAAAATCTGAAAGATTTCAGATTTTAAATTACGTCCAAAGGCGTTTTTAACGTACGTTTCGTGTGCTACCTTTTTTTATTAAATATCATGTACTACGTACTCAAACCATAAAATTCAGTTCAAAATCAATATCGCAAAATCATTTTAAAATGAACATATCTTTAGAATTTCCGTAAGTCTCGTGCGCTGGAGATAAAAATGTTTTTCTTTTTCCGTACAGTGTTGCCATTGCTCGCTTTGAAATCATTTAGTTTGTTAATCAGAAATTCGTTGAAATGTTACAAAACATAAAATCGATAATAAAGCAAATTTCAAATTCAAAATTAGGGCTTCCAGATGCCCATATTCGCAGTAGGATTACGTCATTCAAAATTCGATGGCTCTAGGTTTTATCACAATGCGAGAAACATGCATACATTTATGCAGATTTTTCATTTTTTAAAATTTAATGCAGAGCGATAACATTTAGTGGCAACAATTTGAAAAGTGAAACGGGCATTCAGAGTGATTCAACGCAAAATATGCAAAACGAAAGTAATAGTCCTTCGGGACTAAATCCCTTTGGACTAATAATATTTAATTGAAATATTTTATAAAGGTTCCCAGTTAGAAATGGAAAGCTAAGCTCTTAAAATAAGCATACAGCTGTGTAGAAATCGAAAATTTAACAGTCCTTAACAAAGAGTAAATTCTAATATGTGGATCTGGGAGGAAAGAATGTATCAGTGTTTACAGCATAATCCCGGAAAATATAGCGGTTTCCGTAATCCCCGTTTTCCTTCTTTTTCTCGCATCAGCTTCTTGCGACACGTCTTTCACTCTAATCCCTCTGACACTACCTTTCACCTTATTGTGCCATTTCTCACATTCTGCGAAATGGTCTCTCAAATCTTGTGATATCGTTTGTTGACGAAGAAATAAGTTCAATAACAGCTATGGGTGAGCGGCTGAGCTTTTGACAATAGCTGCAAATTATGGCCATTCCGAAAAATATTCTACGCTCCTAAACGAAGTTTATTATCTTATTGCATATTAGAATAACTGTATTTCTAACTAGAGAGGATATAATACCACGAAAATGATAATAACACATATTATGCTAGTGACAGTGCTCATAAATTAAAGAATTAAATATAGGCATAATCTAGCTAACGCTTATAGAATTATTTCAAACGTATAGTGGAGTTCTCCCACATTAGTGTAAAAGCTAATGTGAAAGTACTTTATTCAGCTATTCAAGAGCGAAATGAAGTAGAGTATTGGAAAAGTTATTAACTGATACTGGATGCAGTACGGAATAATCATTCCGTATGGAGTCCTGTTTTATATTAAACGTAGCGAGACACGTCAATAAATCATGAACTGTTCTTGGTACAATTACTATAAGGGATCTTGTAATTTCCGAAGGAAATGGTCTCATTCTGCAACTACTTGCTGTAGCTTAGATTGAGGCCGTGACTTAGTGGGTGAAACATTGGACAGATGCTATTTATTTCGTCTCGAGTACTGAAACAGTGCAAAAAAGGCTGCTTCTGTGAGGTAATTTATCCATATTTCTATGTGTAAGTTATATGAGTCAGACGTTTTTATCAGTCTTTGGAAATCGCCATTTTTGCAAAGCTATTATTGTTCTAGTCTTTGTAATATGTATCTAACTCATCAAGTTTATAAGTAACAATTTGGACTTTGCTGTTGCTGTCAAATTTCATGTTAGGCGTATAGTAATTGAAAGAAATAAAACCAAATTAAAATATTTCCTGAATAATGCAACTCTCAGAAGAGTGCATATTTAAATTTAAAGTATATATTTAGAAGGAATACTAATTGCATTAAAACTTACTTAAGCGTAATTTTACGCGGTAATTATATAGTACTGGGAGCAAAAACATATTACTGCAGAAGTACTTGCAAACAGAGGTATTTAAATGAGGTGGAAGGCGAACAAATCAAGAAGGAAACATATTTGAATGTCAAGCACTTTCTTAGCTAAATGTAAAGCTGTAAATTTGAAGTGGTTCGATGTTGGTGATCATATATGGAAGCCAATATTTTCATGAAAACCAAAAACGGCGAATCGTAAATTTTAAGCTTTCAAACACAAGTAGACGTCTGAATGAAGATCTGAACTTTTAGGAATCTGAAATTCAGTTTTAAACATTAGAACCATTACTTATCATACTTGTCAGATTGTCCAATGAGCATCTGAAGATCATTATTTGTTATTGCTTACATGAAGAAACCGTTGCACAATTGCAAGTTATTAAGATGAGAACATCTCAGCAACTATTACTGTTTGAATAAGCAGACCTGTTGCTTACCAAAGCCTCCATGAGTATGTTGTATATGATATGGGTCTTTCAGGACGGTTATACTCGATGAAGTCATGATAACTTAACCTAAAGAGTGATCAAGGATAAAATCAAATTCATTTTAAATAGTAATTTGTGAAGGCATACTTTCATTTGTGAAGAGCACAAATCATGAAAACTTTTCCAACGGTTATCCATAAAAGGCTCTGTTTCCATGATCCTATCTATGATCAGAGATTCTATAACTGCTTAGAGGTACGTATATAAAACTCTACGAACTGAAGTAAACTGTTTAGAAATAATTAGGGGAGAATACGTGTATTTAATGGATCATAGGGCTTGATTTCATCGAGCTGCTTTAGTGATTGAATTCTTTCAAGCTGAAGACACAATCACCATGCTGAAGTAATGTACTACGTCGACAAATAAGTCTAGAAGTCTTCGAAACTGAAACTCTTAGAAAAACGGCATTTGATTCTACCGGACGTATTTTATGTTTTAGCGAGTAAAATGAAAAGACGGTATAGAACTTTCCATTTAGGGTGATTACAAATCCGATTTCGAAAATGGAGACGATACACTTTCCTGTTTTGTAAATTTGAACGCAGTTTTGCATTATCAGAAATATTTCACCATTATCCTTTTTGTCAAATTAATATGCCCTTATACATTTTTTGTATAATTACTATTTATTCCCTTGTTCTATAACTAATTATTAGTAATTTAAGTAACTAACTTTAACGATTTTACTTCATTTTTTTACTTCAATAATAAATGAAATACATCACTGCAACCTAAAGGATCGCATTATGTAAATTAAACTCATTCGGATGCAAGGTTAACTAAATCAAAGCAAAAAAGAAGGCTATTTTTTGCTATAGTTTAATTAGTAGTTGTAGAGTAATTAGGTTATTTCGAAGCAGGAGATATGAAAAAAATGAGCAATTCCTTCGCCGGGAATCAAACCATGGACCTGTCGGTTACACGTCGAGGGTGCTGACCACTACACCAGGAAGGCATGCGAAGAAAGCGGGAGAAGTACCTTATACAGTAATTGTTAGACAGTGCTAAGCTTTTTATTTATTTAGTTCTGTGGTTACTAAATTTAAGATCACCTACCTTTTCAAGTTCTATTTGGTAGGCAAAACTGGTATCTCGTTGATAGGAAGCTTACAAATCCGACTTCGAAAATGGAGATGATACATTTTCCTAGTTTGTAAATTTTGAACTCAGTGTTGCAATATCAAAAATATTTTACCATTATGCAGTTTGTCAAATTAATATGCCTTTATAAATTTTTATGTAGAATTTCTACTTATTGCCTTGTCCTATAACTAATTATTAATAATTAATAATTAGTTATAGGACAAGCATTGGTATAAGAAATGTTTACGGAAATTAAAACATAAATGTATAAATTAAGGGCTGAAATTAAAATATAAGTGTATAATTAAGCCTTAAAATATAGCAATCATATCATAAATATTCATATATTTATATTTTACAATTGATAGAGTAGTGCAGTCAACGATACAATCAATATGGAGATAATACACCCACTTCCAAAAGTTAAGCACGAAGATGTATAATGCAAAAAAATCAACAAATACTGCTTTGATTGACACAAAATTCGGCAGGAAAGTAGCATATATATTTATGTATAAAACAAAATCAATAATTATATACAGAAATGAAAACAATACTAAATTTTTGTAAGTTATCAGATAATGACATACTGGAGACTTAAACAGAATTATGTATAAAGTGAAAATAAACAGCATAAAATGTAAAAAAGGACATTAATAGGGTATGTAATCCCCCCTCATCTGTATACAAAGTTTGCACCTTGTGACCATGCTTTCAATTAGGTGGTCAACCACCGCAGAATTAAGCAATCGCCATTCTTCTTGTAGAACAGATTCCAGCTCAATAAGAGTGGCTGGAGGTGGGAAACGTGAAGATACAGCACGGCCGAGAGCATCCCAAAGATTTTCAATGGAATTAAGGTCGGGCGAATTTACCACGCCATACGCGCAATCCCTTCACTCTCCAGGTGGTCATCGACGATGTCAACTCTATGGGGACGTGCGTTATCGTCCATTAAAACAAACGTAGGGTCATCTGCTGCAGCGTACAATCTCACAATGGGTTCTAGGACTTCATCTCGATACCGGACAGCCGTCAAAGAACCCCGTTTAAAGATGTGCAGGTCGGTGCGGTATCCTAATGAAATCCCTGCCCACACCATAATGCTTCCGCCTCGGAATGCGTGATGTTTGGTGATGTTTTGGGACTGATTGCGTGTTCGTTGTTCACGCCATATTCTTATACGCTTATCATCTGGCTCCAGAGGGAATCTTGACTCATCAGTAAACTTGACATTGCGACAGTCAGACACATTCCAATTGACATGGTCCCGGCACCTCTGTAATCGTGCCCCTCTTGATTGGACGGATAGAGGAACACAAACTTGAGGTACGCGGGCGTACAGTCCACTCATATGTAACCTTCGACGTACAGTAGCTGCAGATATCGCCTTACCAATGGACGCTGTAACCATAGATGTCACACGTGTGGAGGTCACTCTGCGATTCCGCTTGGCTACAGTAGCAATATATCGATCTTCCTCGGGGGTTGTAACCCTTGGGCGACCGGCTACGGGCCTTCGGACAACTGTCTGTGTGGTTTGGAATTGTTTCCTTAAACGTGAAATTGCAGAATGATGAACGCCGAAGAAAAGAGCAACATCTGTGATCGACTGTCCTGCTTCAATGCGCCCCACAGCACGCCAGCGCTCAGAATCTTCCATTCGTCTTCTGGAAGTCATAAAAACACGTATGTCTTGAAAACAAATTGTACGAAAGTTTTAAACACCTTCTAGCAGCACTTACAATTAACTTCTGTAACCCTTCATAAAGCTGGCTTCTTATAAGACTGCCTTTTTGGCATATTTCTTGACATGAAAGCGCGACTGGCTGTTACATAACATATTTGCATACTTCCATCTACCTCTGCAGATAATTGCATCCTCTTCAATTCTGATTGGCTTCCAGAAATTGGCATTTTCCTCTCCGTGCTTAACTTTTTGAATGTAAAATTAACTAATAGTCAATTTCAAATCACAAATAATTGAAACTGTAAATACATAAAATATTCTTGAAAAACGAAACCAATCAAGAGTAAGATTATGTAAAAAAAAGGTGAAAGGTCTAGAAGTTGATGCGTCTAAACAATGATTGTTTGAACGTATGATTTATTAACTTTGTACTCTTCAGTAAATTTCAGCTTTAAATAACTTAAAGCTTGAACCTTTATCGATATTTATAGTAACAATTAGATTCTGATGCATAATTAACCAGTGAAATCGTCATAATCATTTTTAAATTAGAAATTTATTATTTTTTTTAAGATCGTCCATATGATTGGTTGGTTAGTTTATTTGATTTGGGCAAAGCATGGGACGGATCTAAGGGGAAAAAGGTATTCGTAAAACATTTTCTAAGATAAATTGTCTAGTACTCATATATGTAAAAAGAGAACACCAAAACATGTATTCGACAATCACATTCGCAGGAATATGAACCTCATTCTAACTATCTGTATTTAGCGTTCTTGTTCAACGGATCTCAGTGAGCATTTGTCCATATGGCATGTACCATGTCTTGAATGAATCATATGAACATCGAGATTGAGCCTTGAAATCAAGTAAATGTAATCAGAATTGTATATGGAAGTGTAGCACACATACTGGCGGTCTTAGCTCTACAGTTAACTCTTGCTGAACGCCGGAGTTACATCATTAATGTATTACGAGTACGGAAAATCGCGTTTCGCAAAATTAAGTTTCTACGGAAGAAATCGTTTAGGTTCCATTAAAAATATGGATTTAGATTAAGAAAGTATACATGATTTATACAGACCTAAATATTATTGTAATTAAAAGGCTAAAATCAAACAAATATTAATTGAAACGATTTCTGTTGCTGCTTAATATGTATATGATAAAATTATTTTTTTAAATAGCTGATGACTCTTGCTTGGGACAATGTCCAGCAGAACTTATTAATTTCGCGTTTCGCGGTAAGCTTTAATATCTTTCATGAAGTGTCCTCTTCATTCTTCATTTGAATGAATCTTCATTCCAAAATCAGATAGTTGCTGTCCGTTTTTTAACAATTCATTTTTCTTGTACGTTATTTTCTTCGCTATCGCTGCTTTCACCTTCGGCTGATGTTAAAAAAATCATCGAATTTTCCGTTTGTCATTTTACTATCATCATTCTCGACTAATTCTTTGAATTCTACGTCTTCCATATCTGAAAATCCTTCGCCGCCTGTTGCTTTTGCAACTTCTACGATTTCCTTGGCTTCATTTCAGTCGATGGAAATCCTTTAAAATTGTTGAAAACTTCTGGCCATAGCTTATGCCAGTAAGATTTAATTGTTGGTGAGTTCACTTGTTCTCATCCTAGTGTAATCATTTCTATGCAGGGACTTATGTTGAAATGCTTCAAGAATTCCATTGAGTGCCGTGCTTTCGTTCATCTAGTGCTTCATTTGAAGAGATGTAAATATGCCTGATATAATGGCTTTGAATGTTTTTTATGATTCCTTGACCCGCTGGCTGTATTAAAGATCTGGTGTTCGGAGGAAGCAGTAAAACTTTTACATTTGGATGCAGAGCTGTGAAGATTTCAGTTCCGTGTCCTGGAGCTTTATCGATAATTAGAACTCTAAAACTCAGGTTTTGCTGTTCTAGGTAATGTTTGGCTTCTTTAATGAATGAATTTTCAAACCAGTCATTAAAGAGGATTGTCGCAACGCCGCCGAATCTCTGCAGCGAACGTGTATGATTGAAATTATCGCGTTGGACAAATTAAATGGAGACAATTACACTGGTGTGCAAAAATTAAGGACGAAGTCGAAATATTAGCATATCAGCTGAACGAAGAAGCAGAACGGACAGAAAGACCAGTCAGGAGATTAAGTAAGGTGATGTACGGCAGCACATGCGCAGATATGCAGGTAGACGTAATGGGGAGTGTCTGAGTAGTATAAAGCATGTTGTCGGTGTAAGATCAGTATTTCTGGCAAAGAGATTGCACGCCGTACAAATTAAAATCACACCGAGTTGCTGCCTCAGCGAGAAATGGTGAATGTCTGTTAGACGACATCTGGATGCTTTTACCCGAGGTCAAATCATTGGGAAGTTGGAGGAAGGCCGCAGTGTGACACGTGTGGCTGCAGAGTTCGGAATTGCTCACAGCATCGTTTCACGACTTTGGAGACAATTTCAAACTACAGGAACAGCTATCCGGGGGTTTAGTAGTGGTCGTCTACGAGGAACCACACCCGCAGATGACCGGTATATTGCCTTACAGGCCAGAAGAAACAGGCGGCAGACAGCGGGAGAAATCGCTAGACACACGACACAGGCGACTGGACGACCGATATCGCGTTTTACCGTGGCCAGAAGACTGCACGTTGGTGGTCTGTTTGCACGACGCCCTGTACGGTGTTTACCTCTAACGCCTGCCCATCGGAGAAGGCGTTCTCTGTGGTGCCGGGAACACCGGAATT
>KK112535.1:10236-47979 GCA_000611955.2 Stegodyphus mimosarum | reverse complement strand
TCATCTTGTTGGTCATTGTTGTCTGTGAGTAACTGCAGTATCTGTAGACTGTTATTTGTTACTTTTAGTATGAGGAGACAATTTCTTATGTTAGCTACTAGGTTTTTAACTCGAATTCTAGTGTACAATTTCATCTGCATCAAAAGCAAAATCTGACGGTAACAATCAAATTTTGTAGCTACATACAGACTGCAATACTGGCTCTATACTCTCGTGTATATAGCAATTGTACACCTTGAAATTCGAGTTCTAGTGGCAGCATACAACTCACTTTAAAGCTGTCAAGCTGTAGCAGTCCTGTGTCGCCACACTAAATGTGCCAAATAGTGATCCTCATTCGTCGTTGTGAATCTTGGTCAATATTCTCCAGGTCTTTTCGATATGGATCCAGTGTTCTGAAACTGTTTCCACTAATTGCAGACAATACTGGGCATTACGTCAAGCTTTGCAGCCAGCTGCGCTTGTGATTGCCCTGCCTCTAATCTACCAACAATTCTCCATCTCATACTATCATCCACACGTTCGTGGCTACTCATTTTACCTAATACCTTATAAAATTTACCCAACTCTTTCGAGAAACACCGAGAATGTTGTGCACACAAATCGCCAGAAAACCCTCGTGCAATTATATCCCTCCAAATCACAGCTCCACAGACACGCACGTCTATGCTTAAGTACTCAACTCAATTCATTTTTGCATAATTCTTCGGCCACCTAATTACTACCTTTGGTTCAATCTTTTTCGTTAAAATAGACATAATTTGCAAATTCGCTTAATTTTGCACGAGTGTATTTTGCCTGTAAGCCGCGAATGGATGAGAACGCTAAATGCCGGTAAAAGCAATATCAAAGGAGCAGTTCGAATCCAATTATTTTAACCCATTTCGCACAGTAAAAATTACGCAAAATTTAGAAGCTTTCATAATAAAAAAAATTTAATCATTCTAGAATTCTTTAGCGACGAATTTGAAGGGAAAAAATAAACTCATTCCCCTTTCAGCTCGCCGTAAAATTAATTGAATCAGAGAATATAAAATTCGGGCTGCCAGCAGTGAAATAGAAGTATTTGGAAATTATGACATCGTATTAGCTTCGTCCCGGCGGAAGCCACCTATATCTCATTGCCGTAATTACGTTACGAATTTATTCAACATGAAATATGGGAAAAAGGAACTTCTAATTAAATATTTACGGGCATTTTTTACAGCCCCTGTCGTTGATAGTCAGAAGCAAAATGTAGTAAAATATATTTAGTGCCTTGTTCAGCCGGGCATTGTATTACTTTTTCTAGCTTTCGGCAGTATAAGAAATTATTAAATTGTCTTGTTCGCTATAACTTCATTTCGTAAGCAGAGTGTTTGGGTTTTCATCTCAGTTTGCGTTACTGTTTATGCAAGCACACAAAGATACACTGTGTAGCATATTTTTCGATTAACTTATGAAAACGTAAATTACAATATTTCTGGAACATAATTTAGTTTATAATGAAACATTGGTAATCGTTTTAAGTATAGAAAATTTTTTAAATACTATATATTAAGAGCATTACAGTCTCACAAAATATTTTCTTTAACGGAAGGCAGTGTGTTGAATTTAAAAATGAACAGCCTATGAGGATGTATGATTTTGAATATATTTTGTTTCTAGCAGCTCTCTGTCTCCTGTTTTGGTCCGTTATGTGTAGCGTGTTGATACACAAATTTAGGTGATTGCATGAAATCAAAAAGGGTTTGATGAATCTTTCCCTGACAGGAGGAGTTGGATACTGTCATATTATGTGGCTCATCATCGTCTATTGTTTTAATAATACTTAATTCGTGGCAGCATTTTATATCAGGTGTTTTCGATAAAAAAGGTATGGTTTTATGGAAATGTCGCCAAAAAACCGAAATGGAGCTCTAATAACCCTGCATCTGGTGATGAAATTTATTCTGCTTCTTGTAAAATGTATTGTCTGGCGTGCAATGTCAAGGCGACGAAAACGTCTGCAGCCAGTACCAGGATAATAAATAATAAATATTATTAACTTTGCTTCGGGTCGCCAATAACGGAACTCAATTGCCGCTCGTTGTCCTTCTCTGCCGAGAGCAGGCAAAGATAATATAATTATTCATGTCAGATTTGCATCTTCAAACGCAAGAATCGACATAATTAGTAAGATACGTTCCGATCCCAATGTCATTCTTTCTCTTCTTCTTTTGAGAAGTGTATCTTATTGTGGTACACGCAAAAGGATGTGTATTTACTCCATGATTTTGTTTTGGGAGAAAGAAAAGATAAAAGGATATTAAAAACACATGTCAACACTTATAAAAGTATTTTAAAAAATCCTTTCCAGGTCTAAGAAAATATATCCATTCAGATGTTAAAAACTACTTTTGTCTGGGAAATCCGACTGCAAGTATTTTTTTATTTCTTTGTTTTTGATGATGCCTGGAACACAAAAGCCATCATTGTCTTTCCTAGTTGGTGTAAGCTACGTAAGTACTAAAGACGCAATCAAAAATTTCTTTTTCACAAGAAGTCTACGGAAGTGTCAATTATTGGGAAAGTCAAGTAGCTGCACCCTCGAAACAGTTGATGATGAGTTCCAGAAGTGAGAAGGACCCTCCAGTTTTGTTTCTGAAAGCTTGGCCTCTTTTCTGGCATCTTATAATTACGAATTTTCCCGTCGCTTCGATTTATTTCGCCTACGCGCAACTCCGATAAGAGAAGAAACTAGCCTTTAATGGGCTCTTTTTTCAGAAAAGAAATTGTTTTGTTTTGTTTTTTTTCTTTAAATTACTGTTTGCTGTTGTTTTTGTCTTTTGATTTGTTTTCCTGTCCTGGTAGTAGGCTGGAATTCGTAACATCACTAGTTGCGTGACGAAGATATGCAAATTCTAGTTGAACTTGTTTATCGATTGAACCTTTGTCGTCTTGTCCTTTTCTTCCCATTTTCTCCATTCTCTCCATGATTGTCATTTTTTTCTGCGGATCCGTTTTTCATCTAAGCATTTATTTTCTCAGTAAAGTGGCCTAATGACTAACTGAATCAGATGACATGATTAGTGCGTCGACCAAATGGAAGAACTATTTCATAATAATGAATAAACCCTCCACGTAAATAAAAGAGTGTTTTATAGGTTCTAATTAAATATATATTTTTAAAAGAGCATGTACTTTACATTCGCCAGTACAACTTGCGATTATTAAGTTAGAAATAGAAAAACATGTCTAGTTAAAAATAGTACTTAATATAGACTGAAATAAAATTAAATACTATTGTCAAAAATTTGCAGCATCACTTTAAGAAGTATTTTCGATCCAGGGGTTGCATGAAACTATTCTGTCATGAAAAGTTCATTTTTTTTCTTTTTCTGTATTTATAATTTAATAATTAATTAATCTCATAGTTGTGTAAAGAGGAAATAGTATATTAAGCAGAAATATTAATCATAAAAATTTCTTTTCCCACGTTTTTGAATCTTAAGCATCTAGATCACATAAAACTAACTTAATTCCTTTAGTTATTTCGAAGTCAGTGAACGTTAAATGTGTTAATTTCTCTGCGATGAAAGTGTGCTTTATAATTTAAAAGATCAGCACTTTGTATGACTGCTAGAACTTCTAAAAGAGGAATCAAATTAAAGCTTTAAAAACGAATTAAAATTCCGGTCATTTTCAATGAAGCTGTTAAGTGATTTCAATTCGAAACTTATACTAAAACCCCAAATTAATTCTTTGACACGATCGCGTCAGCTCAGATGATCAATAATATTTGTTAGAAGTTCTAAAAAGAATATGACGACTTTTTTCTTTATATTTTCTTAGCTGCATTTTACATTGCATTTTTATTGACGGAATTTAGTCGGGTTTTATAATACTCTTTGATACCTTCGTTACAGTTTTCTGAACTGCTGTCAAATTGGAAGCCGTTCAGAAATTAGCCGCAGAATTTTTACTCTAAGAAACAGAAAAAGAACTCGATGTAAAAACTAGCTAATGAAAAAGACTTTTATGAATATTTAATGGCATTGTTCAGTTTGTAATTGATAGCAACAGATGTGAAATTCTTGTTTTCTTCTGGGGTAGCAAATTCGAAAACATTTTCTTAAAGATACGAATGAAGTTTGTAAGGATCTTAAGTTTGACTAACGTTTATTTTATTTTAAAACTTTACTATCATCTCTTATTTTCCACTCCCGGCCAGAATTAACGCGTGAATATGTTTATGCAAATTGTACTTGCTAACGCGTAAGTATTTAAATTGTGACTTTTTGCCAAGAGCAGAGTTAGAAGGGGAGAGTGTGATCTATCTTGCCACTAGACTTCACGCGAGCTTGCTGTCCGCCTGTAAGGCCAGAAGTTTTAAGCGAAAGACGACTGTAGTTTTTCGCAGCTTGCGTACTACATGCGTAGTAATTTAAAAGGCCAGTCTTAGTGTTAGTCATCTGTGTAAAATATTAAAAGTTAGCTCTTATTTAAATTTTAGTAAGTTAGTAGTGTTATATTTTTACGTTCAGACCACAAGTGGTTGGCCTTTGTATCCCGAAGTGTGGGAGCGCCTGTGATATCGTGGAAAATAAAGGGTAATTTAACCCTTCTCTTCTCGTCTGCTTTTCTACACTTCATAGGACATAGTTTGTAGTCAAACTCACTGTCTAGTCAGGACATGACATATTCGCGAAGTAGACGAGAAGAAATACAAGTCCTGATAAGTTGTTGTTAGTTTTTCCATAATGCATTGTGAATACGAGCAAATTTTCTTTCAAAATCCTCCTCGAAATCTTCTGACCCTTTAAACTTATTGCTCTTATATGCTTTTGCCATTATCGACAAAATGTAAATGAAATTTTTAATTATTTTTCTAGCTTTTTAGTTTTACTTTCTTCTTAATCATTGCAGTTCACTGATTTTCGCAGTACAGCACATGATAAAATAAAGATGTGGTAATTTAAATTAAGCAATACCATATTAATTAAATCAAATTAGGAACTAGGACAAATTACGTTGTCGCCAGTTGACAGTATAATCAGTTAGTTGATCACAATGCTGATAACCCTGATTGATCTCTAGAGAAAAGTTTAAATTTGTTGGAATTAATCTTGATGGATCTTGCAAGAAAAACTGTGGCTGTTGAAAACGAAATTATGAAAGGTCAAAGTATAAAAATAAATTTAAAAAAAAGAAGAATGTGCTTAAAAATAAGCATTTTAATAGCAAACGAAGAAAAATAATTTAAGTCTGAAAAACTAATTTATAAGATAAACTTCCAGATTTATTCTAGCCTTTCGCCATGATATTTTTTACCTACAGTCTAGTTACGGTATTGAAAAACAAACAGATTTTCATTAAGATATTAAAGAAAGGATAAGTGCTCTCTGGAGAAGTAAGACTTTTTTCGTTATTATGTATACAACAGAAAAGCTATTAAACATCCGTTTGGAGGGATTAAAAATAAAATACTAGTGTTAGAAGAGATAGTTAAATAGGCCTTAGGGCAATTCAGCAGATAAATGAAAAAAATCTTAGATCCAACAAATCCTCCAAGGAAATTTGCCTTATTCTTTGTCTATTCCAGTATGAAACAAAATAAGTCACTTTATGTCTCGAAATTCTATTACATTCTTACACCTCAGCAAAGAACTGGAATTAGTATTAAGTTAATTAATAAAATCATTATCATCATGAATTACTATAGAAACCTGAAACGTACAATTGTTTTAAGTAGTAGATCTATTCCATTTATACACTGGATACTTGAAGGTAGCTAGAAGTTTCATTTCTATAAAATCTGAATTTAAACTTGCCTTTCTTCTTACGACTTTTCTTAAATGAACATATATAATTGTATTAGAATGGTTTTAACACTTGTGGGGGAATTCTGAGAAATATGCATTAAAAGTTCAAGAAAATTAAAATTTTTGTGTAGTCACTTCAGATTGAAAATCCCAGTTAGTGAAATATAATTTATGCTTTAATGAGTTGAGAACAAAATGCCTATACTTTCGCAAATTTCCTAGAAATTTTCAAAGACATATTAAAAGATTTCGATCATGTTATTAGAATTCGTTTTTGGATTCAAGACTCTAAAAGCAAATTTAGAAAACTGTTGTAAATTAAAAGTTGCTCTTTCGTGATTAAACGTGGCATCATAAATAAAATGACATGTGGCTTTAAATTTGCAAATTGCTCATTAAAACTATCTATTTGGCGTATGTGTGCGAATTTTGCATCGAATAATAATGAGAATCTCTAGTTTTTTATTCATTATTGCATAATGAATATTTTATGCTTGGGATGTTTGTTCTCATGTTGCCATATGATTTTTTTTATATTTTTGTTTCCATGGATACCTCCTACCCCTATTGAAACTATTTTCATCAAATTATTTTATTTTGGCAAATACCTAATTAGAAGTATATATCTAGGATAAATATTGAATCCTAGAAATTGAATTTATTTTAATTTAAAGCCTTTACACACTTTTCCAAGCCTAGCATGTAACAGTTACAGTAGTTTAGATATAATCTGCATGAGTTTTGATAGCATCAAAGTAATTATTACTGCATTCAAGCAAACATTTCCGTTATTTTATCTAAAACGTCACCATTAGTTGTTAATGGTATATTCACCTGCATCAGAAAAAAGTTTATTAAAGGATACTTCGTATTAAATTTAAAACCTTTCCCACTTCAATCATATCAATTCATTGATTTTATTAGATTTATAATTTTATTGCAGGAGAAATTTTATCAGTATTTAATAATTGATATATTGAACTATTCTTCAGTGTTTTAAAACATGCACTCGGATCTATAAACATTTGAGAACTTTTATGAGATTTCTTATAAAATTGTTAAGACATTATTTATGCTCAATTATTAATCAATACTTTACAGTACTCGGAAACGCTACATTTGAATGTACAAGCAATTACAAACATATCGTCAAAATGTGTATTGTAGCATTTTAAAGCAAAATAGTATTTATTTTAAACTAGTACTTATTTAATTAGTACTTATTTTAAAGCAAAATAGCTTGATAGTCTTCAATGAGTTCTAAAAATTTATGAAACTGTATTAATATCAGATGTATTTGAAGTATAGGCTTATATGCCACTATATAGCTTTGCAAATGAGAAACGTGAATGCAAACTTTGGCTAAAATGTTTAAATTTATAATTAACTTAGACTGCTTCATTAAACTAAAAACCTTTTCTGTAACTATAAATGGATGAATTTCAAGAATGACGTCTTGGGTGATGCAATAAATATCTAGACAACAATCGATATCCTTCCGTGTTACTTTCAGTATAATTATATGTAACTGTTAACATAGCGTCTATTGTGTGGTCTCAGTGCCCCTTTAAACCATTGGAGACTTCGCCTCCGGAACTTTAAAATTCTCGAAAAGCCCATGAAAAGGTTTTTCAAATTCAAACTCAAGATGTAAAAGTTACTAGAATATTGTATATTACATTGTAATTGCAAAATACATTACCAGTTTGCACCATATATAGTCGAATACATATATATACGGCTTAGATTATTGGAGAGTTAAATGATACATACCATCCATCTTGAATGGGAAGGCACTTTTTTTAAATAAGTCCAAGAAGGAAGCCATCCATTAGAAATCAATTTGTGGCCAAAAAGATTCTTTGAGATAGGAGTGATATTCCATGGAATGTTTCGTAAATAGACTTTTTCAAGTCCTTAGTCTGCTGTCTTTGGAATGGCCATTTCTATCCATAGCAAGCGTACAAATTCGTGTTTGTGATTGATATCGCACATCTTTTATCATCATAATTATATTTATTTTTTATTCTTCACAGGATGTCAATAAGAGCAAATTCAGCATAAAATAACGTCACAACTACTAGGATGACAGAAAAAATCTATATTGCTACACAAAAAAATGTTTAGTTAATGTGAAATGCCTTAAAAAGAAAAATCGCATTTCTTAAGGGACTTCTGATTTTTAATACCCAAAGCACCAATTACAGGTTTTTGTATGATGCTCATGCTTTACACTGAAGCAACGAAACTGCATTATTCGCGGTATTTAGTGATAATCTTCATCGTCCTATTATGCAAAAGAAGATGCATTATCAATTTAACCTTCAATTAGTATGATGCTGCTTGATATTTTTACCTGATTGCTTTCTCTTTTAGCGAAACATGTGTGGTAAAAATATCGATCAAATAAGATAATGAAGACCTGTAATACCTCCATGGAACCTCTTGGGACTTATTAGCTCTGGCAGAAAAGCTGAATAACGGCGCGACCGTGAACAAGATTTCTTAGCTGACCTGATCTTAACTCAGCCTTTTCTGACGCTGATAATGTCTGCTCTCTTTACCCTGTCCTATTTTTATGTTGTTTATCGATGTTGTTAAGATAGAAATGCAAATAATTTTGCGATCTGAGATGAACAGATTCTTCTTACCCATTCCTTTTTATTTGGCTCCAGAAGCGAAATGTAGTTAGTCAATAACTGCTGATTGCAGAATTTCTGGATTATGGGCAAACTTGCGAAAGACTTGTGTCCTTTTATGTTGCTATAAAAATATAGATAGGATAACATCTTCGAAGGTATAATGATTGTGTACTAAGAACTTGATTCCGAATATATGGGAAAAGGCCATTTTGATGACTGATTGCTAAATCGTTTTCGTGATAAATTTGAAGATTCTGCGTTAGGAATTTGAAAAGTACTAGGAAATAATAATCCGGAATTTTTAAACTCAGTTCTTCTTCTTCTTTCTTGTATATTACATGAAATAAAACTAAATGTGGACAGGTTTCTGGGATGAAGTAAGATTCGGTTAAAATTATTCTTAGTCGCAAGCTTTTGTTAATGTTATAATATTTCATTTATGTTAATCTTCATTGATAATTTTTTTGTAGATTCTGCACTGTAAAATGTTAATGAGTATTTCCTATCTTACCTATAATTATTCTACAAAGTATTCTGAATTAATTTAATTGTTTGAAATTATAATTATATTAGGTTATCTCATTAATTTGAAACGGCGATGATAATCAGAAAACGAAGCACTTTAAATCGGTAAAATTAGAATTTCCGGTCTTACATCCAAACGCATTCTTTGTCTGGTTTATTCGCTACATTCTTTGTCTTAATGATTAAATATTTCTAATCTTAATCTTTTATTTTTAACTTTGCTTTTTATCCATTTTTATTAGATGATTTTTTTTCTCAATTTGCAGCGAATTTTCTTTGCAGTTATATATAAGAATACTGATTTACGTTTATAGTCTGTCATGCCGCCTTGTATACCAAGCAATATCCGTTTAAAGAAATTAAATTATTCATACCCCTCAAAAAGAGTTGTTTATGTTTAATTTATTAATTTCAGTTATAACAGCAATCAACTTGGTAAGGATTTCGAATCAATAAGGAACTTTTGAATTTTAATAAACATAAAATGAACCATAAAATAATTTATCAAATATATGGACAAGTGGTTTCCCGACTCTTCATATTATTTAAAAACTGAGTACATTGAAAACCTTTAATAACCTATCCTTATCCTCCTGAATGCGTTAAATAATGTCTCATCTATTCAGTTTACGAAGGACTTCCTATCATGTAATATAATTTCTATGTAAAATATATATGATACATTGCTTTTAAAAAATAAACAAAACGTCGGACTATGAAAACTTCAAATTACAATATAATACCTCCTAGAATTTATCATTAGAGTTTCTCAATGCTAAAAAATTTAAAATTAAAAAAATATGTTAATTATAAAATTGAAAAGAAAGTTTGATTTTGTCTTGGTATGCAGGTTTCATTGTAACACCTGAACCAATTTTATGCTACGCACTTTTGATAAGCCTAATTATTTAAAAATTAATACTCTAGAAATATAAAAATCTTATATTTCTGGTACAGAACATAAAATCTTACACTAAAATGAACTGTTCAAAATAGTTAAGTCAAATAGCGAAAGAAAATTGCTCTGTCACTTTTCATCATAAATTTACGTCACATTAAGCTCTCGTGCAATAATTAAAAAAGAAAAGTATGTATTATGTAAGACACGACCTTACATTTATTGCATTAAATCACTTGCGCTGTTGGCTTACAATAAATAATATCCTCAATATTATATATTTTTGGACCCGAAATTCGCTTAGTACAAGCACTAAATATCTATTTAAAATGCTAAAATAATTGTAAACATTTATGAAAGGAGAAATTATTGTAAGTCTAGTAAGTAAATATTTTTAATTCTGTTAAACATTATATTTTTATCCTACCTCATTCTCCAAAATGAACTGAAGGATTTTTGCTGAATGTGATAGAAATTCAGCATAAATTCTAAATTTGATTCTAAGGATCTCGAGAGGATTCCAAGATATAGGAAACATTCAATAAATATGTTGAACAAACATTCATCAGAAATTTCCATATTTTTCATGGTGTTTATCGATAACACGCGTAGTAGTTGAAGTAAAATTTTTGTTCATCCCTGTAAGATGTGAACAGTATGCAGGTCTCTGGCTATGTGGAGGCCTGTGGGATATCTGCTTTCATAAATATCAAACATAATACATTTGTAGTCATGTATCAAGCTGATGAGTTAATTTAATTTTTTAAAAGCTTCAAGTTACAAATAGCTTTCACAAATGCTACGACAGAAAGCTCCGCATCCCTTTGGCTGGTTAATGCTCGTTTTTCAATAACTTTAATTAAAATAGCGTAAAATGCGAAATCTTCGTATTTTGAAAATTACTTCATTCTCGTATTTATATGTTCTAAAATTCTACGTAGGAATTTGTGCCCGAGACGGTGATCATCCGGCTATAGAGGACGAAGTTCACAGGCGTACTGGAAAGTGGAAAACGGGATCATTTCAAACAAGGACATTGCTGGCGAAAGATGAAAAGATTCAGTAACGAGGAGTTGGTCGATATGCATTACGGTTATGAGGCTGTTGTTGGAAATGGACAAGCCACGAAATGTATGCAACTGAGAGCGCTTCCCAAACAGATGTCTATCAAGTTTGGGAGGAATCTGTGCCAAGAGAACTTGAGAGGGCTTGGGTCCTCTTAGTTTGATTGCGCTGATACTTGTTCCCGGGTACCTCTCAATTTTCCGTAAGTACAGCTTTCACTATGGTAAATGTGCATGTAGCACGTTGCCGACCGATACTGCCGATGACTCGAAAAGCTCCAGCCTTGGTTAGTCTGCGGCGTAATTGTCTTCTTCTGCAACGTCCTCGTCTCAAATGATCCCGCTTTCCGCTTTGTAAGGTATTTCTCCCGCCTTCTTCGCATGCCTTCGTGGTGTAGTGGTCAACACGCTCGAAGCGGAACCGAGAGGTCCGTTGTTCGATTCCCGGGGAAGGCGTTGCCCATTTTTCGTCACTTCTGCTTCATAAATACCTAATGAATCTACAACTGCCGCCCGAATTAAAAAAAGGTGGTGGATGATGATTCTCCACCACAGGAATTTGGCGATTGGGTCCCCTGAACACCAGTCGCCCTTTAAAAGGGGGAGTATATAAGGTATTTCTCTCACCTTCTTTGCGTGCCTTCGTGGTGTAGTGGTCGGCACTCTGGACGCGAATTCCAGAGGCCCGTGTTTTGAGTCCCGGCGAAGGCGTTGCTCATTTTTCATATCTCCTGCTTCCAAATAACCTAATGACTCTACAACCTGTGACTTCAC
Source organism: Stegodyphus mimosarum (assembly GCA_000611955.2). Classification (NCBI taxonomy): domain Eukaryota; kingdom Metazoa; phylum Arthropoda; class Arachnida; order Araneae; family Eresidae; genus Stegodyphus; species Stegodyphus mimosarum. The sequence continues at coordinate 36,293 of KK112535.1, read as the reverse complement.
CCTCTAGGGGCGGCGGGTCACGTTTTCGGTTACAACATCCCATGTAAACTTTCTTTATCATAATCTGAGAAACCAGCAGGTAAAGTTTGTAAATGATCTTTTGGACAAACTGTGTATGGTATTTTCAAAAATTAGTTAAATTTACAAAAATATTATCTTGTTATGCTTTTGCTCTAAAAGCTAGTTATTCAATGCTTTTATTATAATCGCCACCAGTGCTCCTACAGTTCTGTCTTTATATCTCTTTCTTAATATACTCTGTAGTCTAGTAATGTTGATTTAATTGCTGCTATTAGCAATGTAAATTGTCACCGCAAATTTTTGTCTGTATTAAAAATAAGGATTCACCAAAAAAACTAAATAGCTTAAAAATGCATTTAATATCACAACTTATCGTTCAAATTAAAGCAAGATTGCAGTAGAATGACAGCCTCTAGAACGCACGCTGGAATTTGTTCTCTTCTAAAGTCACTATTAACTTTATTTCCACTTACTCTTAAGCAGGATTTCAGAGTCAATAATAACTCTTAGATAATTTCACAACAATAAATAGTGCTTCAGCCAAGAGCCAGTGATCGCCTGTGATTTAGCAGCAGCATGATCTGTAATTAAGAAACCGTAGTATTTAACCAAGCATTACTGATATTTTTATAAACTTCTACAATCAGCAAATTACTGTGATGGGACCGCTTAACTTAAAACTGAACTGATTAACAAAATCAAAATTACTGCCACATCTTTATGCCCTGAAGATGAAAGGAAGCTGATTAAACCGACTTCACCGACATTATAAGATTCCGTTTATTAATCAATACATATTCTGAATTTCTGTAGTTTCTTTTCAACTATTCTAGTTTAGTCATAGATAATATTATTACACTTCACCAAAGCAAGCTTTTTGAAGTTTTGACATGTACACTCTATTTAATATAGTTATGAGAACGCGCATGCAAATTTGTGCCTTAAGATTTTAAAGCTGCAATCTGTCGTGTTTTGATTACGAATAATAATTTAATTATCAGTCTTTAAAACATTATCTTCAGTTATTATGATGTGTGAATAAAGATTTATGGAGACTAAATTCCTTATGCTTTAGAAGTTATAAATCTATGATTTTATTAACTTTCCGGTAATAATGTTTATATTTCAGCTCCACCTGTTAACTATAAAATTTTCTCAAAATTAATGGATTCTAATGGTCTTTTATTAGATAAATAGCAATGCTTGGAACATATTCTTGTAATCTGCGAGTACATATCTGTATTTTAATGAATAGAATGCTGAGTCAAAACATGTTTTATCTTTAGTAGTATACACAATTCAAATTTAGATTTGCATTACATTGTCAGATATAAAGGAGTTAGTGTTTCGAGAGATATCGTCTGTTCAAGTTCAGAAGCATCTCTTGCTTATCTTATAAAAAAACTCATATTCAGACATGATGAAACTCGAGAAAAAATTTCGGCTTTGGGTCTAAATATACGGCAAATACCCTTTAAGACGATCACCCACTCTTTGAGAAGATTTTGTATTTTGTGTAGCAGGTTGGCTTAAAGAACATTATATTCAGTACCGATATTTGCTTATATTCTCAGAAATACTGATCGCTTAAAGAGGTAGTTATCTAGAAAAAGCGATCACTGGGAGAAATTTCTTTGTATTTCCGTTTTTGAATATTCCTTGAATTCATTTCTCAGTGAAATTTGGATTCCTGTCTTTTAATCAGCAAGTCTGCTATTTGATCAGCGAGAAATATCTTCAAAAGCGTGTCTTAAAATCATCAAGATTCTTCTTTTCATCAAGAAAGTGTCTGATATAATATTCAAAAGTAGCAATTTCGGCCAAGAAATATTTACGATATCGTGTTTTAAAACCAGCTAGACTGTAGCCTCAACAAGAAATAGCTCTAATTTTGTGTTTGAAAACCGCACGAGGTATGCCTGGTATCGCGTAGTAATCTTAATCAGCAAAACTGGGATTCCAACAAGAAATCTTTAAGAATGTGTTTTATCTCTGGTCTCATGTCCTAGAAACAGCAAGAAATATACCTTTTTCATGTACCTTAGAAACAATAAGGCTGTGGTGCTAGCAAAAGTAATTCTTGGTATCCAGACTTAGGATTAGCTAAAATACGTCTCCCTGTTTTCTTAACATGACGTTCTAATTATGAACTATGGTACATTTTAATATTCTTATTAACTCAGTTATGATAAAATTTCCTTCCATTAAATTCACTACAAATATAAAGATCTGAAAGGTTAACAACTGTCTCACGGTGTAAAGAAAAAAGTCTAAACTATTCTTGCATGCTTTTATCGACATTTGATAACTTTAGTTTTGTTTGAGAACACTTTTTCGTGTTATTATTTTCTTTTACTGTTAAACAAGTTTTAACATCTCAAAACGCACGCAACTTAACTTAATTTCTGTTGAAGAAACAATAATTTTAATCTAAGGCTCGTATATTCGTAATTGAAGGTCGTTTCATGAAGCTCGAGCAATTTACTTGCCTTTTGATCCTGCTAACCTATTTGCAATAAAAACAGCTTACATGTTACTTTCACGAATACTTTACACTAAACTTTTCCATTTATAATATATATTATTTCTACATTATAAGTGGAAGTTAAATGTAGTAATAATCCGAAATAGGTGTATTCCATTCATTCCATTTGGAATATTTTCTACACCTAAACGCTCACGCAAATTTGAACAAATTCTATTTTGGACATCCTAATGCTTATCTACGCGGAAAATGTCACGCACTAATATCTTAATGGATTTCTTCTACCTGTCGTATGAAAGAATGCTATACCCCTTTCCACATGCAATGCCTTCCAAAAGTTTTCTCGTTCACATAGCATAACCAGGATCATGATATTCGGAGATGAACTAACTGTTCAGATCACAAGAATTTAAACTGTAGTTATGAAACTCGCCTATGAATGAGTCACGTATTTGATGATAGTTAATCAAGCTAAATGGCGTGGTAAATTTTACTTTTATTCAGAGCTGTTTTAAATACCGTCTTTACTCGCTTATTTTCCTCCTCGTGTATTTCCCTCCCTCACACATAACTTTTTAACTTAAGATTCCGAAAACTTTGTAAGTATTCACATAGTTTCCCCTTTCCTCAAGGCGTTCAGAAAGGCTAAATTTTAAAATTTTCCCAAATAGTGATTGTTTCAGTTTTACGAATTGATTTGCTTGTGATGTCAATAAATGAAGGAAACGGAGCTATCTAATAGCTTTGATGGTGCTGAAGATCATTCCAAGTGAAAAGACAGATTGAACGGTGAGAGAGATAATAGACTGTAGCAGCGTCTGTAGCAGCCAACATAAACAGCACGCATTAAAAGCATTAAATGATTTGAGGCCTTCGGATAAAGCAATAAAAGCGGGCGAAATTCAAAATACACAGAAGCAGAAATGAAGATTTCTTATTGGATAATGTAATGTTAGTTATTACTATGTATTCTTATTGGAATGTCATTTTTTTAATAAATAATATTTTAATAGATTTCAATAGTTTATTCATGAATGCTTTTAATGTTTTTTATTTAATTAAATTATTCTCGCAATTTTCCCTTTTCATTTCGTGCGATAAAATAAGTAAAAACTAAAACGGAGAAATAATAACGCAAGTACGGTAAATTGATATTGCCAACCATTGGGTGGCACTCCTCATATCCAACTCACGTTAGAATTTGCCATTATTATGGAAAAAGTGTCAGAAGACCTAATCCTAAAAGTTCTGAAGGTGAAGTGTTTTATTTTCTAATTTTTATAAGTAAGGAGGAATTCAACTTTTGCCGCTGTGATTGTTCCAGTTCTTAATCACGTATCTATGGGTCGATTAACTTTCGAATTCTTGGAAATGTATCAGAGAGTAAATGCTCGTTCAGTAAAATTATTCTAATTTTCATCGTCTAGCAGAAATTCTTCGACTCGATTGCTGTACTGATTACCCAGTAATACAGCTGTAACAATTTTTTTTTGGATTTAATCACACCAGCTAAATATTTCAATGCTTTGTCTTTTCCAGTCTCATTTTTAGAAATCGTATCATTCATTCCAGAAGAATATAAACTAAACGAATATGAATGAAGAAACACTGCGCAATTACTTGTAATAGCTTCCATGCGTTGTCTGAATCTAATGTATTGATTTTTCACTGGCAAGTTCTGTAGCTCTTAAATACATTGCAAGTAAATATGTTATTGGCTGGAATATGGTTCGTTTTAAGAGAAGTATATTATATACGTCTATAGTGAAGTCCGTGACTTTTCGTCTGTAATTTGTTATATTACTTTACCAAAGCATTCGTTCTGCAAGCATCTTTCTAAGTACTTCTACTTCAATAGATTTAGAATCTTTAATTTAATTACTGGACTGCCCGTTTTCAGAGTGCTGCCCTTCAACATGCCAAAAGTCCTTTATGTTTAAAATTATAACCATTCTTCTTTCACAAATTAAGTGAATAAAAGCAATAAGCCGACTTCTTAATATTTTATACATATATTTTAATAATATGTCTATTTCATACAATTTATAAACATAATTGTTATAATTTATAATACTTTCAACTGGCACTTTTTTAAATATTTGCACGGTTAATGTAATTAATAAAAAATATTTCTAATTATATATGTTCTTAGAGTTAAATGTTAAAGAATGGTAGTTTAAGCGATTTCGTTAAGCATGTACGATTTCGTTAAGCATGCCTTTAGTATGTTTTGTAGATTTCTTGGAAATTACGCTGAGCCCAATGGACAGGATCATTACTGAAATTCTGTCACTTTCAGAGAAATTAGTTGTTTAATTTGTGTTTTGTCCTTAGGCCTGTGTCCCATGCTGCCAGTTTCTAAAATGCTGCCATTCGAAATAACATAAAATCTTTATTTATCTCATAAATTATTAGCTATTGACAAGCTGGGCAATTTAAAGAAAAGACGGAGAGACAAAACATGCTGTACATTCTTTCTGAGTCTGTTTAAGCTCTCTCTTTTTTTCAGAGGGGCTATTAAACTCTCTCGTTTTTTCAGAGAGACTACATTTTAAAGGAATGAATGGCATTCCTCTTTTCCTACTTTTGTGAAATGCTTAGTAAATTTAGTTAACGAACTGAAAAATCTCATTCATTCTCTCCAGTTTCTTTTAAGGTGGGCGAAATATAAATAATTAAAGTATTTCTATCAAATATGCTTTTATTATATAACGCTTGTACATTCCGCATGCAGCCGAAAAATCTATGTTTCAGTTCTCAGAGGAAACACAGCCAATTGTTCACTTTTTCCCTCCTCAAAGTCTCTATGAAGTGAAATTTTTCTAAAATGAATACTCACGCTTCAAATAAATTTGGGTTTATGTAAAGGAGGATTGCCTTAGAAAATTTATATCCAACATCGATATTTGCTTATATTCTAAGAAACAATGGCCACTTTCAGTGGTGGTTGTACACAAAAGGGTTTCAATGTATTTCTTTGTGACCTCCTGTAAATCACAATTCTGTGCATGTGAGTAAAAATAAATCGTAACTCTAAGCATAGGTGTTACTAAGGTGAAAACTTTTGTAAGGGCTTCAGTGCTGTCTTCTCAAAACTATGGCAAAATAATGCATTATAATGGCAGTTAAAAGAGGTTTAAGGCTAAGATCAAGCCTATCCATTATTATTTAAGAGACCTACGAAAGTTCGGACATTGTATCAGCAACAATAACTATACATTTATGATCATTCTATGTTTCTCAAATATTGCTGCCGTTCACATATAACGAATGCTCACAAGGTACACGAGCTGTGCAATGGAATCAATTTTAAGCTTTCGGAAATACACTATGGTAAATTTAAGATCGTTTATTTGGAAACTCGAAATTAAACTTTAATGCTGTTATTTCGTCGGTTTTATCTTTTGTGCTGTTAGATCATTAGCCTATTCCTCTACTCAAAGGGCATTCTATCTTTCCAAAAGATATGAACTCATATTTCCGTGTTTGAAACTCTTCGCGTTGCTATTTCTATGAAACTTGATAAGCGTGGGCGTTTCAGTAACAGTGAATTTTTACGAGATCATTTATCTTTTCCTTTCGGAGATGTGTGTTTCTAACGTATTATATCACGCAAAAATGTCTGTTTAATGTTTTACAAATTTATGCACTTTGCACGGGATTTTGGGGATTTTTCGAGTTCCGAAACAAATGCCTTTAAAATTGTAAGCAATTAATAACGATCCGAGGTCAATAAACTCTTAATGTTCAAAAGCTTTTATTTTAAAATTTCCTTCTTTGATCAATTAAAGGAAATTTGAATATTTCCGACATAATAACAATAATATTTAAACTATAAGGAAGAAGAACAATACATTTTTAATAAAATTTTGCTTTTTATACTACATACCAATAAAATCATACATTTTAATTTAAATTATAATTAATAAAACCAGTTTGCAAAAGTCATGTACGTTTGTTTAAGGGTTTCCTTTTAGTTCATTAATTTATACTTAGTCCTACCTCAAACATAAAGTTTAATGACAATGATAAAATTCTACGACCGTATATAAAGTGCAGTCATCTAGATTTTTTTTCGTTTTTAAATTTAATTTAAGTTTGTATTTTTCTTACTTTCTGACGTGTAACGTTTCATGTTAAGAAAAATAATTGATAATACAGATAAATTGAACATATTTTGATCTGAATACCGTCTTAAAGTTTCTTACGAAACAGGAGATTAGTTTACGCTGAGCGTTTAGAACGACTTATTAAGTAAGGGTTAATATTTTTACATATTTTCTCACTCGGTCATTTCGAAATATTTGTTCTAAGAATGTTATCAGAGTTCTCAAATTTACCACTGGGTTCTGAAATGTCCTTCTTGTTCTCAGTTACAAAGCACTGGAATTTTTGCTGAGTCACGATGGTTAAAAAAGCTTTTTATATATACTGTCTTCTAGTATTTCGAAGATTTTGTAATCGTAATCAGATATTTTTGTTCTCTGTTTTTATGGATTACATAGTCCGAGTGAAAACCTTTCATGTTTATAGGTGGACCTGCGAAACAACCCCAAATATTGTACGACCTCGACGATAAGAATATGCATATCATACTTAAAAGTCAAAAATGCCAGCGGTTTTCATTAATTATTCACTTATAAACACATGGGAGTCCTTCGTGGTATTAAAAGTAATTAAGAAATCTTTTTCAAATGTTAAGATAAAACCTGGAATATAAGAAAAAGCAAATATTTAAATTTATTTGTTTAATTTTGTGTGTAGCTCATAGTTTGTCTGTACAAACATCGAAAGAATAAAACTACTGCGTGTTATTAATCCGTGCTGCGCTCAATTATATAAAGAAAAGAGGGCTTTATACACACTTTTGTAATTTTCCTCATGTGTAGCATAAATACGGGTTTAATTTTCTTTAAAAAGTCACTCTCCTTTTGTGACAGGTAACCCACTCACGCTTTATCATACTCAAGTACTTATATTGAATTTGTCAAAATATATGATAAATTTATTTGTGTTTTACCTAGACCGCAAGTTTTTAAAAGTGTTCTTATCCTTCAACGTCGTTCCTTCATTGTACCCGGGTCTACACCCAAATAATACCTCAGGGCATTCATATATGTTCTGAATGGAATGATTACAAAAGATATATAAAAATATTCGTATTATGGCCGTATTCGTATAATAAATATGTATAAAATAATATATAATCATATTAGTATAATGGCCACAAGATTACAGATCATGTTATCATTCGAGATAATTCCGCCTGTGTTTCTATGCAAGTCTTTCAGTTCTTCCACAGGCTGCTTTAATCCCTTTTTAAAGAAATTCGAAAGCGTAAATGCCCATTCTCGAGCCACTGTAACGATACTGAGGGATACATGTGGACTATAACGAGGTTGCGGTAAGCGTGTCCTATCTGCTTATTCATGAGACACTCCGTTTTCTTGTGTACGGAACGTAGTTAAAACCGAGGAGTTTGAAATTCCCACTAATATTAAATGATAACCTTTTGTTCCTCTGACCGAGGAGCTTTTTACTATCCGATCCGTCTCATATGCACCACTGTCGAGTGGTAAATTTAAGTTCTCGTCACGTTGTAGATAAAACGAGATGTTTGCAATATCTAAAGAAACTCACACTTTCACAGAAATGCAAACATTGCAGAAATCCATATCATATTTGACTGTCCTCTGTATGCTCAGTTCTGTTTTAGGAATATAGTACACTAATGGATATAAAAAACTTTGTAATCTTCAAAATTTGTGAAGCTAGGGAATTTATAAGCAACATGCTTTAACCATCTGTATGGAAAGATATAAAACGTTTTAATTATTATAATAGTCCCAGACACTTTTGTCAAAGAACATTTATGGTCAGATTCCAGTTCAATACTTGATTAAATTAAACTTTTAATTTTATTATAAATGCGTCTTTTAATGTATTCGTTTTGTTTTAAATTTTATTGCTCTTACAATATGCATTTAAGAGTAATAAACATATTCTATACTGTCTTATAAACATCGTTTCGTAGGAAGAAAAAAATTCCGTTTCAGTTCATGTATCTAAAAATGAAATCTCTAATCATGTTCTGTTCTTTTTTAATTTCTCAACAATTATTTTATGAGTACTTTTTTCTTTCAGGTAAGTGAAAAATTCTTAGTTGCCTGAGATTCCTCGAAGTTTCGAGTAAGTATTACTTAAATAATTGTTTTTCTTGAAATGAATGAAACAATTTCGTAAACTTATTTCTTTATTCACTATTGAGCTTTTTACCCATCAGGGCAGAATGCAGGAGGCGTTTTGTGAAAAATAATTTTGCAGGTTCACAGAAGTTGAAAGCCCAATTTAATATCGTTTTCGAACTCTTAAAAGGAACCCTTCATTGCATTTAACTAACGAAAAGGTACTGTAAGGTTATTAGTTTTTAAATGCAGCCTTGGAAAGATATTGTGTTTGCCGATAATCTGTGTTTTGAATGAAGCTTATACAAATAATTCATATTGCTGATATCGTTTTTGAAGTTATTACACAGTCCTTTTAAAGTAACAATCACTTCACTGTACCTTTAATATGTTAGAGAACCAATTAATCTACAATACTATAGTTTCTGAACGAAACTATATTTTTTTCCTTGGATATTGACACCAACTTCCCAAGACACTATGCTGTTTTTCAGTAGTAGCTAAATGAATTCACAAAATCAATGGGAGGGACCTAGATGTTTAAAAACTAAATACATGTATATACATAGAACGACTTGAATATCATATTCCATTATTACAAATTATATAATTTTCCAAAAAATAGCTAAATTTTGTCATATTATTAATTAAAAACCTTTGCCTTATAAAGCCTATCAGTTATTCTACATAAAATCATATGGAATAAATTCGACCTACAAGATATTCCCAAAAGATGGATGTAAGTTATAAATTATTAAATAAAGCCAATTACAAAGCTGCTAAAATAAGACAGAGAATTTTATAAGCACAGTTTTAGCTCTGAGAGCAAGACTGTTCAATAAATACAAAATCTAAGTTTTAATATGAATCGCGTAGAACAAATCCGACAAAATGACCATTATGCCTCTTAAATTAAATGTAAAATGTTCTCTGTTTTTTAATTAATTCTGTTTTTAAGTAAATTTTGCAAATGTATAAATAAATAATTTTCCCTTTCGATTAGATAGAAAGTTAACAAACATTGCTGATTTACCGTATTCAAAACTATTAATCGCCAAAATTTGCAGATTTTGTTCTAGTCTTTCTGAAGTGTTTAGAAACAATTTAAAAGAATGCTGATATCTATGTGAAAACCTACCATGAAAAATGATATAAGTCAAATTTATTTTGTTACATATTGACGAAGGTTAAATTTGCACCTTAAGATGTGAAACGTTTTGCATTAAAATTCTTAAAAGTATATCGAATACTTTACTGTTACTGTACTGTTTTTGTACTTTACCGTACTGTATTGTTTTTGTTAATTCTGCTCTACTGGGGTCGTGAAAGATTAGGATTTCACACTTTTGGCAACTTGCCACTTTTGACGTCGAGGCTGTTCTCATAACATTCATTCTATACCGTATTTTGAGAAGCACGCAACATGTTCGTTAGGCAAACATTCATTTGATGCAAATATCACCATTAGTGCCCTACTTGCTTTCGAAGCGCGATTTACAGCGGCAAGTGTTTACGGTATGTAGCAAAGAGTTTACAACACTTTGTATTTCGTGTATTCAATAAACATTATCCTACCAACTTGTTGTTCTGCTTTCTTCAAAATCAGCTTATTTCTTAAAAAACTGAAAAGCGTCTCGCTGTAAAAACGTTGAAGAGATTCCTTTAAGAAAAGGAGTTACCAAAATGCACGAAGATAAAAATCTTTTTCCAAATAAAAACATTAAAACTGTAACCAAAGATACTTCTTTTTCTAAAAATAAATTTAGCATTTAACTAGTTCCCACACGAAAACTTCTTTTAATTACAAGAAAGAAAGGTAGTATTCAATTTTCTTTTATTTCTTATGAAATGTTTAATTAGTAGAAAGGTTTAAAATCTGGAATATTTGAAAAGTCTCCAGCCGTTTTATTGAAAACTTTCACAAAATGGTTTTTCTTGTATGTAAGAGGGATCATTTTGATAACTGACAAAATAATTGTGTTTGTTTATATAAGAAAACTTTCTTTAAAGTTTAGAATAAGTTCTAGCGGAATGAGTTTTATAGAGTTTGATGTTTCCCAAATCACTGTTTGGAGACCTTTACGATAGCTTAAGAAATGCACCTAATACATTCAGGTATTCTACTTTCTTCCTGGAGAAAAAGTCTTTATACCTCGCTTATCCATGTCTACTAACAGTCCGTGGCTACTGAAAATGAAGACCACATGGAACATGTTTTGTTTCCTGATAAGGCTGTATCTGAAACTTATACAAAAGTTGTATTATATACTGGTGAACTCCACGCAGCATTTCAGTAGGAAAAGTTCAACTAAAATTAATATATGACTAGAACTGATTTAAAACAAATTATGGATCAGTAGAGATAGTTAACAGTTAACGCGATGTGTTAAAGGTTTTTTCTTAGAGTCACAGCAGATTTTGGATGCATTTATAATGCAGCAGTGTTTCAGTAAGACGAAACACCGCCATATTTTGCTAATTATCTGAATAACATAGTCCCTAATAACAGGTTCAAAATGAATGTGAGCTCTACGTTTGCCAAATTTGACACCTCTTGATTTCCTTGCCCGAGGATATTTTTAAATAGAGGTAGGCAAACGGAAGTTTACGAGCATTAAACACTAAACATCATTTTGTCACTGATTTCGTTCATAAATTCGAACACAGTAGGGAACACGTATCATCGTAATACAATTTTGAGGGAATATGGACTAAGTGTAAAGTATAAAATTAAATTGCTGAATTCAGGCAGCGGAAGATTTACTTGATCTTACTGTTTTAATTTTTTTAAGTAAAATGCTTTCAAATATTTGTCTTCATACGATGTGCATTTACTTAGGATATTAATTACCGGCAAATTACTAATTAGTTTGCTAATAAAGTAACATTTATGCTTATTTTAAATCTTCTTTCAAATCGTGTAAATTTCTTATCTAGGCAATGCATCACCAACTGCCCATCATTCAACAAGGAAAAAAAGACCTAAAAAATTATTAATAGATAAAATAAAATAAATAAATGCAAAATATTTTGTAGCAAGAAATACAGTGTAATTAATAACTGCCACACGTAACTGAATCAGTAATAAAGAATGTTGTGCAGGCAGTAACATTTATTAAACTCGAAATAATTATAATTATAATTTGCAAAAATATATTTAAATATGCTATATAAATACATTTTATCATTAGCAATTGCTCTGTGAAATATATGTTTGAGATTAATTACTAGAAAAGGATTCCTCAAAAATTTCATCTAAATTAATCAAATGGAAATACTTTCTAATGCTTATCTCTTTCATATGTTAAAAATCAAACACTTAATTATTTTTGTTTGTAATTGTAACACTGTTTTAAAAATGAATTCAAAAGAAATACATTTTTGAAAAGATAGAGATATTTCTTTTTAGGAATTCGTAAACAAATTAAAACTCATTAATTCTTTTTTTGTCTCTGCTATTTATGTCGCAGTGTTTGCATATGAGCTTAAAAAATGTATGATAATTTTTCCCTTTACTGCCTTTTTCTAAAAGTGAACTCGGAACAGTCAAACAAAAATAGGTTTTTTAATGTCGCAGACAACGGCTGTTTTGAATAAAACATCTAGCGTGCATATTTATTTTTTCTCATATCGTACTAAAGCATTGTTAGTAATTCCTGCTACCTCATGAAACTTCCTATTGTTCTTGTTTGCTGTGTGTTATTGCATTATCAGAAGAGCAGCTCTTTTAAATTCGTGTCACAACGTGGCTTTCCTTGCTTGCTCGAGCGTGGGCTTTAAAGGCGCAGTGGCTATCTTAGCTATAGAGCTAACAGAGATGAAAATGCAAGAGATAAAAGCTGATTGAAAATGAGTTTGTATCTCTGTTATTTTCTTCTATGAAAGAGCTACGAATATATATATGCTTCGCGTGCCTGGAATTGCAATTTTTTTTTTGTTCTTTGTTGGAAAAGAATGCTGAATCTTCAAATATGTTATAAAAAATCGTATCTTATTATCCGCTTATTCAACGTCCGTGGTTTCAATTATCTGTCCACATTATTTAAAATTTAAACAGATGAACGAATAATGAATCAAAAAACGTTACCCAGTCTTAACCATGAGCACAAATATGCATGCGAGAATTGGACCATTGTTTTGTTACTTACGCAGTGTTCAATGGAAAATATGATTTAAAGTATTTTGATAATTTTTTAACCTAGTATATATCGTAAGTTCTACATCTTTTTATTATCCTGCGTTCTTTCGCCAATTAAGCTATTATCTGTTTTTACTTCCTTGTACGAAGTAAAAACTAAGTATTGTAATTGCTAAAAATTTCGGGCATCATATTTCAACGAAAATATCCATTTTGACCGCTATCGAATGCAATTTAATGATGCTTTTGCGACATCCGTACGTAAGGACAGAATTAAAAACTCTTTTTCCCCAAAAAAATTATAAAACTGATTTAAAATGAATTCTGAAAAGATTTTTCCGTGGCGCCTGTACATATCTACGTTTGTACATAGGTATCATAGGTATATACGTACGTATGTATGTAAGTATCTCGCGCACCTAAAACACGAGTAGCCTCAAAACGTTGAAATTTTGTATATAGGACTGCTATAACATGTAGATGTGCACCTCCTATTTTGGTTGCAATCGGCGGCATCAAAAGTATATAAACATATGTATATATAATGCCACTCTGTTACTCGACTAAATGACGTCAGTTTTTTTATTCTTATATGTTGGTAAACTGTGCATTTTTTGCTTTAAAAATGATTGAATTATGTTGTTCTTAATCTAAGATTTTTATGCCTTTAGTAAATCTGCATGCAATCATTCTAGAATTATCAACAATTTAAAAGTTGTTTAGCTGTGGCTAAGCCTAATCATTTTCCTCGTGGAAGCCATATTTGTTTACATTTCAGACTAAGGAGAATAACTGATTTGTTGCCAAAAAAAGTAATAAATAAGCTTCGCTACAACAAAGATAATGTCTTCTTTTATTATTGCCAATTAAATCATGCTTAATGCATCCAGAAATATATTCAAGGAAATAAGTGTTTAAGATTTACTTCGTAATTTTTAATATAGATATTTTGAGTTTTTATGTATTTTTGCCTTGTCGCAAATTGGGAACTGAATTAACTGAATGAGAAATGCTGAATCGTCTGTGAAAATCTGTTTCTTTTTGTTTCTTTGTTTAAGTTCTTTTACACATCGTTTTAGATTTATTATAGTATTTGAATAGAGCATGTGACAGCGATTGGATAGTTCTCCAAATGACATGCATAATTTTTGTGCATTCTGAGTTATAAAATGAATGATATGTAACTCTGTTAAGGGAAGCTAGCGCCAGAGTGTCACTATAGTAAACAAATATAGTGAATTTTAAAAAGTGCATTTATTCTGTTGTGGTTTATGCGCTATCGATGAAGTAGATTTAATTCAATCCAATAAGTTTGAATGAAATGCAAAGTGCGTATAATTTAATATTCCGTACAAGGAAGTCATGTGGTGCACACATCAGATTTTTTTAAAAATAACAGAAAATGTATACTCTGAATATGATGTGCTTACTTTGTTATTAGTAGCCGCTTAAAATAATTCTTATAAAAGTAAAAATTATATAGTGGTTTTAATGAGTCCAGCTAGTGTAATTTGGTAGAAAATATTCATGGTTTTAATCAGATATCTCATTATATTCATGCATTTTTATATAAATCAATCAGATTCAAAAGTAGAAAAAATATTCTTAAGAACTGTATTTATCGCTTTTATATCGCTTGGTTTGGTACTCCAGTAAAATATAGATTAAATTTAGAAGTTAAATATCTAACGCTTTGCTGAATGGCAGCACGCTGGTGCTTGGATGGTAAAAAAGTATTTTATTTAAGGCAGTGGCGAGACATTTCCTTTAAATAGCCGGGTTTATTGATTAAAACTGAAAGATAAATAACTTCTAATTTACTGAATGGCAACAATCTAGTGCGATGGAGATGAAAATGTTTTATTTCCAAAAGTGTTGCTATTGCTGAACTGATTGCTTTTAAACTACTAAATTTGTTGATAAAAATTCACTAAATTCGTTCAATATCTGAAATAAATAAAATAAAACATCCATTGTTTCTACTATTAGAACAATTACATTATCCAATGACTAATTATTTATCATTATATTTTCTATCACTTTCCAAGAGTATTTATCCAGTAAAAAATCTTCCTGTGAATTCAATAATATTGTCTCCGTAAATCGATTACTATTATTTCATTCGTTCTTAAGTATTTCATTCCACTTGAGGCAGTTTAAAGCAGTACTAAAAACTTTGAAGCCAGGCTTCAAACATTTCTTTTATCTTTCCGCTGTGTTGGATATAAAGAACTTCTTTCTAATCTTACACTTTCTGCAGTCTTAATATTTGTTTGTTATATACTTCTCTTACTTAGAAGTAAATTTATTTGAGAGCCATTTCTGTTCACAGAGGTTTCTCTTCTGTATTGACAATACTTTTTGAAAATGTTCAGCAGACCACTTAAATTATTTTTGCCATGGAATTCTATTTCCTGTTAGGTACTAAATTACCAAAAATATTTAATGTGTTCAATTTTCAAATTATTTTTGCTTCAACTGTTAAATTTCGCTGTTAATATTTTAAGATCCCATGTCAAATTTTAGTCGGAGGAAATTTTGTAATATTTCCTATCTGCTTGGTTCAATCCATCAATGTAACAGAATTTAAAATTTTGCACTGAAAATATAATCATTATGCTGAAAAGAAAGAAATAATAAAACTAACACATTCCTGGTTTAACTCTATCCTTTTTCTTCCACTAAAACTAAAAAAAATTAAAAAAACAATTTTTATTTTACTCTTAAGTATCCTTTCTCTTCCGCTAAAACTATCATATCGCTTCTTCGGCTCATGTGTTAGATTTTTATCAGAAATTCATATTGATAAATATTTGTTAATTATAATTAATAAATTTAATCTTAGCGTTTAAAAATGTCTATATCATAATTTTTTCAATCTTAACTTTCTTTGTTTCAGTAGCTAGTATTTTCATTACTGCTTTCATTTTTACTTCCTTGTGCGAAATAAAGGAAGTATTGTAATCGCAAAAAATTTCGAAGCTCGTATTTCAACTGCTCTCGAAACCATTTGAACGATGTTTTTGCGTGACATCTGCACGTACGGACAGAATTAAGGACTGTTTTTGCCAAAAAGGACTGTTTTTGTAAAATAGATTTAAAATGGATTCAGAAAAGATTTTTCGTTCTTGACGTCTGTACGTACGTACGTATGTATGTATCTCGCATAGCTCAAGAATGAACAGCCATAGAACGTTGAAATTTTGTATATGGGACTGCTATAACATGTAGTTGTGAAACTGCCTTTTTCGTTGCAATCGGCTCCACCAAACGTATATAAATATATATATATATATAGATAGATAGATAGATACATACATACATACATACATACATGCATACATACATAGATAAAAAGATAGATAGATAGATGGATATTTCCACTGTATTACCTAGCTCAATGAGATTAGATTTTTTTTATTCCTATATGTTGCTTAATTGTGCACCTTTTGTTTTAAAAGTGATTGAATAATGTGATTTTTATGTTTCGGTTAAGGTTTTTATGCCTTTAGTTAATCAGCATGCGATAGTTGTAGAATTATCAAAAATGTTAAAGTTTATTTGAGGAGTTAAGCCTAACGAACCGCCATTTGTTTATATTTGAAACTCAATAGAATAGTGAATTAAGTAGTTTCTGCATCTTCAATGTTTTTCGTCGAGTGGGATGAAGCGCAAACTCTCAGTTTTTTGCACCAAAAAATCTTGACCATTGGCAGAATTGTTTATTTTTGCGTACAAACTCCAATTTTTATTGTAAAAAGATGTTTTTATAATTGTTAATCCAAGGGAGCTTTGTCCCTGAAGGACTATTGTTTTGCGTCGGAAACATTAAAGGTCGGTTCACTTTTCAAACTGTTGCCATCAAATATTGCAGCCCTGTATTATATTTAAAGAAATTAAATAATGAAGAATCTGCATAAATGTATATATGTTTCTCGTATTGTGATAACACGACAGTACCTAGATCTATCGAATTTTGAATGACGTAATCTTGCTGCGCATATGGGCATCTGGAAGCCTGAATTTGAAATTTGGAATTTGCTTTATTATCGATTTCATGTTTTGTAAAACTTTAACGAATTTTTGATTAACAGATTCAAGGATTTCAAAGCGAGCAATGGCAACGTTGTACAGAAAAAACATTTTTATCTCCAGCGCGTGAGACTGTGTATAAGAAATTCTAAAGATATGCTCAGTTTAAAATTATTTTGCGATATTGTTCTTGAACTGAATTTTATGTCTTAAGTGAGAACATGATATTTAATAAATAAAAGTAACACACAAAATATTTAAAAAACGTCCCTTTGGACGTAATTTAAAAATCTGAAACATTTCAGATTTTCTTTTCTTTTACATTTTTTAAACGGTATTTGTTCTTTTATGTATTTTACAAGTTTTAATGATGCTTTGTGGTTTTATGTATTTTTTTGCTTCGAAGTGAGTCTTTAATAATTGAGTGAGAAATATATCTCTAATGAAATTCGAGGAAATAAGTTTAAATTAAATGCAGCAAAAAAATGCGTATAATTTAATAGGCCATACAAGGAAGACATATGCTATCAACATCAGATTTTTTGTTATTTATTTACTAACTTATTTTCAGATGTAAACTTTACAAACAATAATTTTTTTTATCTTCATCATGTTTACCAGGAGCGTTTTTGGATTCAAAAAATAATGGAAACAACTGTGTAGTTACCCTGAAACTCCAGAGAAAGGCATTAAAAAACACGTTAGTTAAAATCCTCGAATATAATTATTTTTTAAAAAACCGCATGATACCTGCGTATATAAGCAGTCATCTGCAAAGTTTTAAATTCTTTGGTCTTGAAGCTCTGAGACCTCCAATTAACTCTTTTATTTCAAATCTCTGTTTTTTGCACATCGCGGAGTACTCGATCTTAAATCATTACTGAACGCATGTACACGAATGTTTAAAATTGCTGACTTCATTATCTTTACGATAGGCTGTAAGTCATAGCATTCATATGATTTTTTTGCGGGAGTGGTTAGTTTAAGCATCAAATTCGGCAATATGGCGTAAAATAGTTTTCTACTGTAGGAAAAAAAACTTTTTATAGAGAAAGTGGTTGCAGATTTGACAATATATTCGTAGGATGACTCGAAAGGTCATATTCGTATCATTCTGCTCCGTTTCTCTCTCCTTATTTGCGTATGGCTTATTTTATATTGGCAAAACACACGAGGGCTATCTTTCTAGGGAGAAACATGTTTTCGTGGCGGTCTTCTAAAGGAAACGCCCACCAGCGGCCGAGCGGTAAAGACGGTGAACACTGGTAGTTCGGTCTGAGGTTCGAATCCCGCGAACGGGCTAGCTGCATGGGCGTTTTCGTGGTTTTCCCCATGTGTAACGTGTATACGAGCCAGTTTCCCTTAGAAAGTCCTCCTCGAAGGCATCCCTCCCTTTAGGCAGATAGCCCTCGTGTGCTTTGCTATAACTGAATAACCTAACCTAACCTAACCTTCCAAGGGAAACAGGCTTGCATTCACGTTTCGCACGCAGAAAACTGCAAAAACACCCATGCAGTCAACCGCGTGAAATCTGCCGCCGTCAGCGTGTTAAATCTAATTACCAGTGTTAGCAACCGCGCGTGAAATGTGAGTGCGGAAAATGAAAAGCCGCTTCTAATGACGTATTCCTCAAATATTGCCCAATCTGATAAGCCTTCAGAAAGCAAATGAAATTAGGAGGGAAATAATAAGATTTAATACCAATTCTTAAAAATAACTCTTAATAAGACTTAAAATTAATTCTTAATAAGATACTATCATCTTAGTGAATTACATAAATATCATATCTCGAAGTTATCTCTATATATTTTCGAATTTTTTAATGAATAGAAGATTTGTTTTGTAATGAAACTGAATCTTAAAATCTGTATTATAGTTTATTAAACTATTAAATAACCGAGACACAACACCTGTCTATCATTCTGGATAGTCCAATTCTGGATGTGTTGCAAAATCAATGAGGTATATGTTGATCGTATGAAATTTTTCTCCTGCATATAAAGTTAGGTGAATGCGTAATTTTCATCTCTAAATCTGAAACTATCTTCATTTAATTAATATTAAAGCCATTGTCAAACATTACATAATAATAGGCGGCACTCATAAAATTCTAAAATTACTCATAATGATGACCCAGGTGTGAATCTCTTCATCAAGTAATTAATTCAACAAATAAATTTTAATCTAGAACTAAATTCCGGTTGAACCGGATAATGCCTTTTGTCAAGAAATATTAGAACTATCTTTATTTCGCAGAATAGGATATATAGACTATATTCTGTTTAATACAGTTACAGATAATGAGACTAGCAAACTTTTACAACATTCTTAATGGAATAATTAATATTAAAAATTAAGAATTTAATAATGAAATTAAGCCGATAGGGTAAAATTCATCCAAACTAAATTTTAAGAGCTTATTTACTGTGTAAATGCGAATAAAATTTCTTGTAGTCTTGTAACTTATGCTATAAGCAGGAAAGGTATAATACCAAGCCCAAGCATTGCTTCAGAATATGCATTACGAAGATCATCAAGTAGAATATCCGGGCTATTCCATTGCATAGTTAATAGGACTCAAATTCGGCATCACCAAATACTGCTACTTTTACGCGAAGATTAGTTGAGCAAATGATCATCTCTACATCGTTATGAAACGTTTTCTCCTCGTGAAAAAGCTGAACCTGATGAGAAAATCGGGGTACATGAAGGCTTAGAGATAAAAATGAGAAAGATTTATTTACTTCGTCTTCACCTAAAACTATGCCTCATCAAACTATTTTTTAAGTTATGTATAAAAAAATTAAACTCTGGCAGAAATTTCCTGTGTTTTCATGAAACTACCGATGACATCGAAATAAAATATTATATTTTGATTCATCAGTATAAGTCTACGGCAAAAACATCCTCTAATATGTCAAGGAGAAAAAGAAAGTTTTTAGTGTAGCATAATGTTACTTCATTGATTGTACGGATATAATGTATGTTCCTCGTTTCTTTTTCGTTGATGAATTCCTTTATGATGTGTCCTACAGACTAGTTATTGTTTGTTACGGCATAGATGCATTTCCTTCCCATTTCAGGCTCTATATTTAACGTCCTCCATATTATGAAACTCGTGATCAACCTTTAATAACTATTGTTATATATTTAAAGGTAGTTGTGCTCTAAAATTATTCATAGAACATTGCAAGTGTGGGTAAATACTCAAAACCTCTGGGAACTCTCGCGGTATTGCCTTATCATTTGGACAGCATGCTGAGTAAACTGCCCACACATGGGTGTCATTAGTGGCATCTATGTATAACCAGAGAAATCTATCCGGACAGAGACAGACTGCGGTTGTAGAAACTGACAAGCAATGCAGTATCTACATAAGTTTCGGAATTGAATCGCATGCCATTCAACTGGCTATACGTATAAATTGCAGCTTTGTGGGTAGTTTCGGTCAGCCATCTGCTTAGCCACTAAGGCTTAAAAACTTCGCGATACTGTCATTTGTAATCATAAGTGACGAATCACAAGCTTTAGTAATCTCAAGACCTAAGCTAATTGAACAAACCTCAGTATGACAATTCATCTGTACCATTTATCTGTATTTCTTTAAAAAGAATTAAATATGAATTTAAATCACGGAAATTTTATATTGCGTGAGTGTAGTTTATCTAGATACATGATTGTTAGCATCCAGAGTATTTTCAAACACATTTAATACCATTGTTTTTGTTAAGTGTAATAAATCGAATGGTCAAGGCATTATTGGCCTCTGTACTATACACTTATTATTGAGAAATATGATATATAGCTGAAGCTCTTTTACCTTATATGAACGCGTATTTTACTGATTAGATACACAGTTTTAAAACGTAGTTCAAGTGCCAAGCATACAGTTTCAGCTCCGAACTTTTTTTTCAAATTTTAAATACCAGCATTATTTTTAATTTATAACAAAAAGGAGGATGCCTAAGAAGTACAATTAGCCATAAGGATTGGAAGATTTTTGCGGTAAATTGTAACTTTATTTAATTTATTTCATAGTTAATGTTTAATCGTACTCGTAATCGTTTAACTTTTTCTCGGCTATAACTATAGCCGAGAAAAAGTTAAATGAATATAGACATCATGAATTTCGCAACTTAATGATTTTTCCAGTTTCTAACAATAGTAAACATAAAAGGATTTTGATTTAATCAACGCTCTAACCTGATTTAAAAGAAGAATCAAATTTTAAATTTCCTTGAAAGAATATTTAGTATCTCTGTGCTTAATCTGAGTTCTGACGATATTCAAGCAAGATTTAATCTTGTTTCAGACTTTAAAACAGAACAGCTTCTTTCACACCAAACTATAAAAATAAAATGCAACTTCTGGATGCATATCTCATCATTTAAAACGAAGTGTAACGAACTGTTAATTAAACGAGTATCGAATGAATGTACTAGAAATCTCAACTTCGACAGCTCAACTGAATGCTTTTAGTATGATGAGTTTTGTCAGGTATTCGTAGAATGATGTAACATCAAACACTTCCACTGACTGACATAAAAAGTTAGAGTTTCATTACAAAGTTCAATCGAATAAAATCTATCTCATTTCATATAGTAATTTCTCTTGACTTTCGAAGTACAGTACAATACCAATCAAACTAGCAGCTAGTTCTGTGTTGCTAGTAGAATGAAAATGCAACGAATCACATTCCTACATTTTCAAATGGTTCACGAAAAATGCATGCAAAAAAGTTATATTTGAAATACAGAAACGTTTCAAGCAGTCTGCTTGGAAATAACGTCTTTGAGAACATTCATACTTATCTGAAGTCTTTTTTTGTCGTTTCTGGAAGAACTAGCAGTATGTTTCTTTTGTAATCTTTCATAAGTGGAAGGCACATCGTTTAAATAGCTGTCTGAATGTCTGAATTGTCATTCGTGTCCGATAGTCATTCGTGATGGGAGAGAACAGGAGGCATACAGGGTGATAAATCTGGCAAGTAATGAAGTTGTTCAGGGTTACAGGAGAAAACATCGCGGTCGAAAACAGCGCAAGGGGAAGAGAAAAGAAAACGAGGAAGAAACATCGCCATAGAAAAATACTGTGGTTTAAGAAGTGAAGTGGTTTAAGAACTTTGCAATTTTAAGATTACATCATAGAAAATATAGTGGAGAAAGAAAGCATCTGCAGATCATCGCAGGCTTTAAAAGTTTTAAATATGTTCGTATAATGATTTGTTAGAGCAAGAAAGAATGGAATATTTTTCCGTCCGTTTTTCATATTTTTTAATTAACTAATAAAATTTTCACTGAAAAAGTACGAAGCATTCAAAACTGAATTATTCATAAACTTGAACTGAATGGAAAATCGATGCTACGTATAGCAGTTATAAGAAATTTAAACTTACTTAGCTAATTATTAAAGGTAGATATTTAATTAATTTCTTTTAGTTTAATTTAACTCTTTAATAGTAATCTCTTTTATAAGGATGGATTAGTAGTACGAAATGCATTTAAAACTTTTAAAGTTTATATATAAATTATATATTATAGTTTATATGTCTGCAATGTAATTATTAAGGGATGATTTGTGTGCGCTTTATTTTTACCACAATATTTTTTCTATTAGAGTTTT
Organism: Stegodyphus mimosarum; assembly: GCA_000611955.2. Taxonomy (NCBI): domain Eukaryota; kingdom Metazoa; phylum Arthropoda; class Arachnida; order Araneae; family Eresidae; genus Stegodyphus; species Stegodyphus mimosarum. The sequence continues at coordinate 13,810 of KK112535.1, read as the reverse complement.
AAAACTAAGAAATTTTTTATCTGTTGTATTTTCGATGATGGTATTTTAGAATTGCGTTGTTTCCTCTTTGCTTTCTTTTCTAACACAGTACTTTGTACGACGATATTTTCCCCCTGCGTTGTTTTCTTCTCAATGTTTTCGTTTGCGATGTTTACGTGTAGACACTGTACTGCAGTGAGAGAGATGTTTTTTTGATTAGCGAAAGCCAGACGTCTTTGCTCAAGCGTTTATTGATCAAACAATCGTTTGCCGACATCGGGCTGAACACTTGAAAAATGCTTTATATATTTTTATTTTTTTTTTTTTAACTTGCAACCCCAGTTAAGATATCCTGGAGGATGTCATTTCATACATACTTTCTAAAGAGAGTAAACCTAATGGCTTCTAACAACTAAACTCAATTATTGCAAGTTTCAAGCACGTTACATGCCTTTACCGGAAATCATTTTTAACGTATAAAGAGTATTTGCACGTGTTGTTTAAGAGTATTTGTACATGTTGTTTCGGCTTTAAGAGTGAAAAACAAATTCTCAGTTATAAAAGGTGATACAGAAGATGAAGTATTTAATTTTTAAAATATGGAAAGAGAAATCTTCGGAAATAACGAAGATCTTCAGTACAGAAATATTTCCCAAATAATAATGAACTGAGTAGGACGCAATTCTACAAATTGTATGGTTGCATTTTTGTTTATAAAATACCATTTACATTTGTGACACGCTACTGATACCGTGCTGATCAATAGACAAGTTTCATGTTTCATAGCATATTGTATTATTAGTTCATTGTCTCCGAATTTAGTGAATTATCTTAGTTTAGTGAATTTTAATGTATGTCCCCAGTATTTTAATGTATGTATTCGATAAATTCAGATTCGAATGTAACTTACTTGAAAATGTATATACTTTGTTTAAAGTACTCAAGCATGAATAGTCATCTTATTAAACTTATTTTCAAAGAAGTATTGTCACATTATTTCCCATTTTATCTTTAAGAAACCTCACCTCATCCTTATTCGAGTATTCTTGATTGTATCAGATCTCTTAATAGTTGTAAGCAGAAACACAGACTGTTTCGGGAAGATCTTATCCTTCTTGTCTCATAAATAATTCATCAAATTAAGATGAAATAAGTGAAGTAGTAAATAGAAGTTATAATCCTCTATCTTATTCCTTGAAATAATATCCTTCAGAATATGCTATTTCATGTATGGTTAATGTCTTCGCATTAACTAGACAAGAATTTAGATAACGTATTGCATTTTATTTTTCCATTGACATTTATTATGAAAGAGCTTTGTTGATTTTCTGCTCTGTAGTACCCAGTGTAACAAGGTATAAGGTATTTTCTCCATCCTTTCTGCATGCCTTCGTGTTATAGCCATAGTACACTCGACGCGCATTCAAGAGGTCCAGGTTCGAGTCCCGGCGAGGGTATTGCACATTTTTTACATCTCTTGCTTCAATCCCAGTCGCTTTAAATAGCGCTTAAAATTGCCATGTCCTGACAAAACCGGAGTAAGTTTAAAATCTGTTGAAATGTAATCATTTTTTATTCAGGGAAAAACTGTAGGAAAAAAATTGATCCAATGTGCTTTTGCTGCCGTAAGATATTCTTTGTTCCAAATACATATAGCATTATTTCTATAAAAGCGCTTCAACTGAAAAACTGGGACACGGAGATTTAAATCAATGTGAAGTTTCACGGCTAGCTTTGCTACAGCATCACCTTCCTCATTTCCAAAATTTTCACAGTGTCTGCGAATATATTGATATCAAGGTTTTGATATCGATGATCTTGAATATCGATATCAAGATCTTGCCAAGTCATAATAATAACATGAATTTTAGCAGCAAGTTTTTCTGAAGCAGTAATTTTCTGTACTAATTAAAGCGAAAAATGACAATTACTACATATTAAAACGCGCATAGATCTAAAACCGCTACTAAAATTTTGAACCCATTTCATAGCAAAGTTTAAGCATAGCAAATTAGCTTGAAAATTAGGACACTCATCGCTAATTCTGTATTGTTTGAAGTCTATTTCTAATTTATCTTCATACGCATCAAAAGCAAGGGCAACTTTATCATTCATCTTAGTTCCGTCAGTAAAACATATAAATTTGTACTCTTCAAGAATAGCATCGGAATAGTCAGCAGCTGGTATTAGGTTTCCTATTATTATTATAATTTCAGTAGTCAAATTGAAAAAAACTCTGTAAGTCTGTGAATATCCAGAAAGTGTTCCTTTGAGACAGTGAGCTGTTGAGTAACAGCAACATTAGTATCTGCATTCTCCATATAAAGAACTAACTGCTGTGTGATAGCTTTAGATTTATGTAAATTTAAGTGAACACAGCGCAGGGAACGAAAAGGTACATCAGCGTTTTTGCTAGCATTCTTAATTATTTTACTGAATCGGACACAGTCTGCAGATATCTGAATACTCTGATCCCATTTTCAATTTTTATGTTCTCTCATACACCTAAAGCAGGTTAGCTAATTTCTGCACACAGACACCATAAACGTTTAAAACAACTATTTAAAAGACAATTTTCACGTGCATGTCAGTTGCTTTTTTGACTACAGTACTCCATTGAATAAAACTCTCTCCAATTTTTCCTTCTTGTTTCCAAGTAGAAGGCTTGATTTTGACTATATTTTCTGTAAGACTGGTAGTGGTATTTTAAGCTGGAAGGCTTGCAGTGTAGCACAATAATATATTATGTAATATCGATTTCTTATAGCTATATTAAATTTACATTTGATGCTACCTCTAATAAAAAAAAATCCATCGTTATCTTCCGAACTATTTATAACGGTCTCTTATATAAAGAGAAGAATCAATAAAATGTATCTAAAATTCCTTTGAATTGGACGTTTTTGTCATGACGTAAAAGACAGATTTTTCATTTACGATATTTTTCCCAGAGCTCGCAAGTTCCATTATTTATCGTAAAAGGTATTAAATGGATAGCTGGAGCGTTTCTTCGGAATTGATTTTGATTTTGTTTATTTATTTATCTCCTCTACGTCGTCTAGAGAAAGGAAAGGGTTAAGGGAGTCGTGAAAAACTTAACGAGCCACGGACGTGGCTCAATATAAACCTTAATTAGGAGGTTGACTCCGATGGCGACCAATAAAGCAATTACAGGGAATGGAACTTCGTGACGTCATAAAGGCCATCAGCTTTTGGGGACATTGAAATAGATTAGATAGGCGTTTAATTGTGTGAAGTGAGGAGAAATATTGGTCTGAATACCATGCAAGATCAATACGACAAATATTTAAAAGAAGAGAGTAAAATGAAAGTTATACATATATATTTAGACTAAATATTTAATATTCTTCAGAAGAAAACTAATGTGATTTCATAAGCGAAAGTAGGCTTATAAAGAAGAAAAAAGCGTGTGGTATTTTAGAAATTGGAAAAAAATGGGAAACTTGAAAACACCATATGAAATATATTTCATCTTTATGGCTCTTTCATTTATAATTCTTTTATGATATATATATATTAAATTTATATCTGTCATATACAGAGGGTTTATGTTATTTATGCTTTTCAAAATTAC
>KK112535.1:0-10185 GCA_000611955.2 Stegodyphus mimosarum | reverse complement strand
ATATATATATATATAGATACATATATATGTAGATACTAGATACATATATATACATATATATATAGATACTAGATACATATATATACGAGATTCGCTTTACGAGAGAATATTGAACTGCTTTCAAAACCTAATCCATTTTGTGGCTGAAAGCAGCAACAAGTGGTGATAATATGCAAAATAAATTAAAATAAATAATACGTTTAATATACATTAATATTCATTGCATATTCAATTCGGAATAAAAATATTAAAAAACCATGAACTAGAAGCAGAGTGGCAAACTGCAATAAAAAGGGAGGAACATGTCAAAATCAAAAATTAAATAAAACTCATCATCAGAAGGTGAATTCAATTAAAAAATTAAATAACGCAGCCTGTTTCTGATCCAATAAAGTTTAAAACTTAAAATATTCTCAGAAAAACAACTAAAGTAATTTTTGTCTCGATCCCTACAGGCCGAAGTTAGCAGTGTAAAAAAACTGAAAACTTATAGCATCAAAAACGTAACAAATGTTTTTAAATGTTATTATTTTGAACGGACCGAATCCAAAAACAAAACAGAACATGCAAATATAAGCAATTCATTTATTGGAAAAATAAAAATATATGTAAATTTTGAATCCATAGAGGTCGTATTAAGAACTTGATAAATTTTTATAGCAACAAAATCCTAAATAAGCAAAAAAGCTTAAAAATCAAATAATGAAAGGTATCCACAAAACAGCGTCCTGAAGTTCGCGTTCAGCGAGGGTCTGTTATATTTAGTTGATTTAGAAATTTAATGTCATCATGCCTTAAAAGAATGGCACTGTTAACAATGAAAATATACATCCTTTTACTTTAAAATCTGTTCACTTTTAGCATCTCCATGATAGCTTAAAAAACTCTAAATTTATGGTTTTGGGTCTTGAAAGGACTAATTTTAGTAAATTAAACAAATTCAGTAAATTCCAAATAATATTCATTTGTAAAATTATTTTTCAGTCTGTCCGATAGTGTAAAGATCGTTATACAAACTAAACACCGATTAGTTTTAGTTCGATCATTAGACAAGGCTTATAAAAAATCAGCATTAAATCAAGTCTGTGTCGAATTTCGATGCAATTTTAGCAATGTTATACTGTTATGGCAAATATATGTATATGCTAAATGTTTCTCTAAAATTGGGTTGACAGGATTTCTCAAATTAATTTACGATTTGACCCAAGGAAGCGAATAAATAAAAAACAAACAGAGAAATGGAGTTAATTAAAGCTGTATTCTGCGAAAGCAAACGTTTTCTAACACTGAATTGCTTATTTCAGTTCCTATTTTTGGGAGAAAAGTGTTAGTAATCGAAGAAGCTATGTTCATTTCGCGTGGACGAAAGCTGATATTTTCGCAGACTACCTGAGTTATTCTAAGTTTATTGTACTTCTGCTACTCATTTCAAAAATATTTATTCTTAAATTAACTGCCCTATATTTCAATTCACACTAATTAAGTCTTATGTTTTAGATCAGACTAATTAATTGTCCGATATTTCATTTCTCTGAAAATACCTATCATTATCAAAAGGTTAATATGTGTATGTTAATATGTCTTGAGAAAATAGTTTTTCTCCTGTGGAAAACACTATTAACTGAATATAATCCTTTTCATCGTCAGAAGCATAATTATTAGAGCTGTTTCAAAACAGTCTGTTAAACACTTAGTCCGCTATAGTTGAAAAACAAAAAAGCAGTTTTAAAAATAATATTTTAGTAGAAAATCCAGGTTTTAAAGAAACGATTCTAAAGCGAGTCATCTTATTCAATTTCTTCATTTACTTTCAGTTGCATTATACACACATATATCTATACTTGCATACAAATGTGTATGTTTTTGTAAGGATTGTTTCGGGTGTTGAATACGAAAAGTGAAGATTTTGATGGAGCTGGGTTTTTTAATATAATGAAGAAGCAATTGTCGCGCTTTCGCTGGTCGTCTTTGCATACGCATAATTCGTAGAAGAAGCGTCCAGACTGAGCATTCGCCATTCTATTTGACGCTTAAATCTTACATATTTATCGAACTACAGCTGTCGATAAACAGAAGTGGCAGACTATACGTAAATAAACAAAAATGTAAGTAACGAAAGCGGAGATTCCGTTAAAATTTTGATGTCAGATTAAGAACGGGAAGTTACTGTATTTCTGAAAAGAAGAACATAGTATAGTCTTGTTATTGTTGTTGTTACATACGTTTCGATTTCAATACGAATGTGTAAAAATTCTTCAGCTTACTTTTATTATTATCTAAATACATTCGTCATCCGCGTAATATAGGAGTCATATGGTAGTTATTAATTTTAGAATGATGCACTTCGGAATGATTTATTATAAGTATTTTACTTATTTTCTCGTACAAATGGAAACTAATGAAATTAAAAAGGAGACTGCGAGGACTATTTCAAATTACAATTTTAATATATATCTGTTTGCACGCTGTAAATTTGCAAGCCTAGTGATTCTATATCCATGACTTTAGAAGCATCCTTTATTACGTTAATGCTAAAAATTTATAAAAATTATCAGTCGACTATACTGTAAATTAAATGCTTTTTAAATTATAGCTTTGAAACAATTAAAAAATAAAATAGATGTTTAATTAATGAGTTTATTGCTTTCATATCGTTTAACTACTTGGGCTATTACGTATAAAATTAAAGATATACTATATTCTGCCAAATGAGCATAAATCTTTCATTTAATTTGTAATCTGAGAACTGTCAATTTGTGATGCCATACGAAAGATAATTGAAAGTTTTTTACTTCATATATGATACAATTGCAACTTTAGCCAGTTCATAGATATGATAAATTCATGATAGTGTACCATAACGAATGTGTAAATTTTGGGGAAGATCTCGTGAAAGTTATTTCTTGGTTCAAATTTACATTTAATACGACTTTTTATAATGACGTTCGCCACTCAGACTTTCGTTAAGTCGGTAGTTTTAATATACTTATTGTTTTCATTTTGAACACATTTTGTTTGTTACATAGCAGTATAAAAATAACTGTATTGTCTCGATCGACAAGATATAACCAAAACGAATGTTATTTTTTTTGTGTGTGTTTTGAGGAACAACAGTATTAGCAAGAAAGCTTTTCTCCTTAATAGAGGTCATTCATTTACTGTAGATACCATTTTTTATCCTTACGGTTCGCGAAGGGTTTCTTATCAGGATGCAGCAGAACTCTGCTTTTGCTCTGATTAAAAAACAAGACAGAAAAAACGTGAAAGCGGACGATGAACAGCTTCGTATCTGACAACCTTCCATGTTCGGACAAGACAGCTGTAAAACTAAGCAGGCGTCTCAAAATGTTTCGTAGAGCAGGAGTACAAAAAGCAGTTTTACTTTAAAACTTGTTTTAATGGAGATGTACGAGGGCTGTTCCTTGACTACCCATGTTTACAGTCACACTTCTTTTTCTGGTAGATGTATTCAGTCACAATCAGAATAAATTTATAGTTTGCTTTTACATACGAAGCTTAGCTTCAGGTCATACCATTTTAAACGCTACTATCTATAGAAACTTATGGTACAAATCGCGTACTTAGAACTGTCTTATATTTAATAACAATTTTTAATCATTTTTAATTTATCATGGATATTTAAAAAATGTACACATAAGAGTCATCGTTAAATAAAACCTAGATTATAAATAAGCAAATCTGTAAACAAAAGAACATACGAATAAAAAATTTTAAATTATGTAAAATTCAATTTTATGTTACTTTTGCAGGAGAACTGTGCATTTTCGAAGGTGACTTAGAAGGGCTTATACATTTTAATGCAAACAAGTTAAAACTGAAATAAGTCAAATTACCCAATTAAGACATTATCTATTGACTAATTTGTGTTGAGCTATTAATAATGAAGTCTTGTGGTTTCAGAACAAAAGAACAGATTTTGTATTCACTTTGCATCGTGTTCTTTTAAACATCACCCTTTCCATTTGAGTCTGATAGATGGGGTTCCATTATTTACAACCAAAATACATCTCGATTCTCTAATCGATTTTGCTTTTTGATCGATATCGAGACTGAAATGCTACGAAGCAAGATATTCGTTTTGCAAGGTCAACTGTCGAAAAGCTAACGGGAAGAAGGCACCTAAAAATAGATTATCTCCTAGATCTTAGTTTGTTAAATTCTAGTCTTTCACAAAAAGAAATCAATGCATTTTAAGCTCCAGAGAGCTTTATGGAAAGCTTAACAAATTCGTCAGTTTTTTCCCTTAGGTTTCGTATGCGTTGACGTTAAAATTGCACAAAAATGTATCGATTGAAAATTTGCAATTTTAAACATTTTGGTTTTGAAGACTAGAAACGGTGATATAATATTGTTCTGGAGGGATCTTCTATTTTGAATCAATAATACTGTTTCGCTATTCAAGTAAGAAAAGATCACTCTGAGTGTGTTCTGACACCTCATATATGTATTTAGTACAATTTTATTTGAAATATTTATTATTTTTTAAGATATTGGGTGGATAGAAATCAGTTGCTTAAAAATACTATTCAGAAAAAAAATGATTTAGGCTTTTATTAATGGGTAAGATGAAAGACTGAGCTCGTAATTTAAAGAAGTCAGTATCCAGTGCTTGCCTCCCTCAAAACTGATAGATTTCTCTCTAAGTAAGGCCAACTGAAGTTGATTTTTATTAAATTTACGTACATTATCGCTATGCTTACACCACGTTGAATTTAAAAGCGAAAGTTGTATTACATATTTAGCTGTTATGTATTTCTACGCTAAAAAAAAATCATCAGACTCATCAGAGATGTTTGAAAAGTTTCTATTACTCAGATTGTAAGGTTTTAGTTAAACTAGCAAAGTTTTATTTTAATTTTCCTTTTTCTATCTGTTCTTATTTCAACTTCCCGTTAGAATAAGCGCGCGTTTCAGCTTTATGCTAATTTGAAGAGGAGACAAGTTGCTATTTAAACTGTAGGTAGGAACCTCTCAGTGTGAGAGAGCTTTTAGTCTCAGACCACTGTTACTCTGTTCAACGTTCGCCTGACCGACTAGCATTTAAATTCTAAGCCTTAGCGCTGTTACGCTATTACTTATTGAAGTAATTCTAAGTGCGTTAGTATTAGTTAAATCTTGCTAGCAACATTTAGCATAGAGGCCAACCTCGCGTTCATAGCTCTGTGAGCAACGACGATTTAATATCCATTTAAATTTAGTTTAAATTATTTGATTGTTCAGTTTAGACCAAAGTGCGGTCATTATTTTCTGTATCCCTCCTGAGTTGGGAAGTGGCTGTAAATAATTGTGGTTTAATAAAAGAGGATTTTAAATCCTTCTGAAGTGCAGTTCTTCTACCACTTAACCACAGTTTTCTACCACAGAACATAGCTGCATTCAGCTCCCTGTTCAAGATCGGGACTCAGTTTAATTCACGAAGATGTTCGCCAAGAATATGCACCGAACACACAGTCCTGACAGGATGACTAGTACTCAGATGAAAGCTTTACAGAAGGTATTTTATCAATTTCTAAAATGAAGGGATACTGAATCCCGTCCTGGTGCTATTATCTGCGATGAAAGAAAAATATAATAATAATAATAATAATAATAATCTGAAAGCTTTCAGATTTGCTATTACACCCAAAGAGGCCTATTTTCAACGTTTTGAGTGTTACCATTATTTATTAAATATCATGTTCTTCGAATTTAAACCATAAAGTTAAATTTAACAGCAATATTACAAAACAATTTAAAAAGAGCATATCTTTTGAATTCCCAATACTGTTGGAGCTTTTAATTCTTAAGAGTTTATGTTTATGTTTTAAGTTCAATACCAAATGATAAGTCAATATTTGGATAAACAATTCTAAATCACATGAATTTGTAAGGTTTGTGTCAACATGATATACACAATATATACTGTAAAACTAGTGTTCAAATCAATCGTACATAGTGGTATAGTTTTTAGCTCCAACAGAATAATTAATTAAATGCGTTGTGCAAAATACTGTCTGGTCCAGTGTTCTAAATTAAAAGTGAAAACATTACAAGAAAGTTAAAATTAAATATGGAATTTATTAAGACATTACTGAATAATTTACAATTAGTTACATTGGTGGCGGTGTGGAGGAATTAGTGAAATATTCATACCCTTCCAAACAGTGAAGTTAACATAGTAGATACATTGTAGACTCCGTCTAAGGCAAGGTTACTTGTTACAGAATCATGGCAGTAGACGTCTCAATAACGGTAGAGAGAGCCATTGCTTGCCTTCTATAAGGAGAGAAAAGAAAGTAATTAGTTAAGAAAAAGTTTAGACATTTGCGTCGCCCTCCATAGTAGCCTTCTCCCATCCATTTCTTCCGACATCGTTGGTTCCATGATAACGCTGACAGCTACTCTTCAGATAGTATTTTCTTTCGCGAGGTTTGCCACGTTCCTCACTCCCCGCTCCGACTCCTTTCGTCTCTGGCTGCGTGTCTGCCTCGTGTCTCTCTTCGCCAGCTCCCAAGCTTTTTACTCAATTCGCCAAGACTGCTCGATTGGCGATTTTAGATGGTAGGAAAACCGCCAACAGCCCGGCAACCCCAGGGGAAAGACACGCAGGAAGGTGAAGCCCAAGGTAGAATGAGCTCCAGAAATTGGCGAATATCGCTGATACACCAAGGTCAATCAACTCTAGCCTCGACGAGGGGTCCCACTCCAGCATAGGAAAAGCCTGCGAGTAAGCAAAACACCCCGTCCCCCTGACCTTGCGGCAGGGTTAGTAGTGTTGGATCTAGCCTCTACCGCAGGGTGCAAACGTTACTAATGTTGACAGATGTTTCACAGACTACCGTCTAGCGGGCGAAGAAATCGAAAACAAACTCATAAATTTATTTGGAAGGGCAACGGAAAAGTTTTTTGAAGGGATGGGTATTAATTATTGATTTTACACACAAATTAACTTCAATACTGATAAGTACTTAAATAAAAATATAATAATTACATAGATAATTTTCTTGGGTTTATTCCAACACCAAACACGACCACCATAGTAAGGAAATAAAAATTACTTCAGTTAAAATACAATAATCAAGTATGAAAAATCTTTTTATTTTCTCCACAACACCAAAATGACCACCATAGTCAGAAAATATGGATCCCAAATTTAGCAGAAAAGGGGGCACATTAAAACTTAATTAAACTTTAAACACCAACTTGTGTAAACAAAATTTAAAAAGATTGACCTTAAGGGTCAACTTATCAAGAGATTAACATTAACAACCAAGGTTAAGAAAAAAATAAACTAAACAGAAATTTAAATAGTTAACCAACCAAAAGTAAAGAAGAAAAATTAATTACACAAGCAACTTAAAATCAGCGTTAACCAAAACTGTCAAGAGAACAAATTAAATGACTACAATTACTTTTCAACAAGCCAAAGAAACTTAAGTTCAACTACAAAAAATAAAAACAAATTAATCTTTAAGTCTGAAGCAAAATAAATTAAATCATTACCTTTAAAACAATTTAAATCACAACTGAAATAAGTAATACATAACAATACACAGTCTCGCACGGAGATAAAAATGTGTTTCCTTTTTTTTTTTTTCGTATAGTGTTGCCATCGCTCGCTTTGAAATCGGTTGAGCATGTTAATCAAAAATTTGTTGAAGTTTTACAAAATATGAAATAGATAATAAAACAAATTCCAAATTTGGGCTTAGGACTACGTTATTCAAAATTTGATGTCTCTCTAGCTACGGTTGTTTTTTCGCTGTCGAAAAACATACATGCTTTCATGCAGATTCTTCATTATTTGATTTCTTTAAATATAAGGCAAGGCTTTAATATTTGATGACAACAATTTGAAAAGGGAAACGCCGTGTATAGTGAACCAACGTAAAATACCAAAACGAAATTAATAGCCCTTCTGGGCAAATTGCTCCTTTGGGCTAGTAATAATAATAAATCTTAAAGAATCTCAGTAATGAAAGTTAAATTAAGTATTAAACTAATTGATAACTAGGCAAATAATTATTAATTAGATATATATACATATAATAACAATGAATGATGAATATGTAATAAAAATTAAATGAAATTAAAATAAATGGAATCTCATTAAATTAAGTATTTTAAAACGCATGAAAAGAGGAAAAATTACTAATATGAAGACACTTACAGATCATTTAATAACACAAATTACTTTTTTCGGCTCAATTATTTTGTGAAAAGCCCATTTCTTTTGGAACTCTGCTGCACTCTGGCTAAAATTACCAATTCTTGCGAAAAACTGAAATGTATGGAGACGGATTCCAAAGAAAAGCGTTAAATTTTAGCAATAATTTTACTTTCATGCTCTACTCTGTACTGTTAAGTTTCATTGTGATAAAGTTTCAAATTTTATAAATACTTTCTTAAAAATATTGAATGCTGATCCGACAAATTTAATCATAACTTATTTAATGTTATTAAAGAGTACTATTTCACTATGTACACGGAAAACATTTATGATGAAGCTACAAACATAAAGAATATTTAAATTACTTTCCCAAGTAATGTTTACGTTATCAGTAAAGGTTACCGAGCTTATTAAAAGTAAGACATTTTACCTCAAAAAGGTAAACAATAAAAATATAACGAAGAAATTACGGCTTTTAACATTTTGAGTTATTCCTTTGTGAAACTGTTGGAAGTTTAGTTTGAGAAAGATAAGAAAAAATTATATTAAAAGTTCTGATTAAATGCCGAGTAATCTAGATAAAAGTTCTAGTAATTATGGCTGTGTTTACTTCTAGCAAAGTAAAAACACTGCATTTAATTATTTCAATGTTATTTCCATAATTAAATTATTTCCCACATCTGTAAAAATTAAAAATTACAGGGCAGTCTCTTTTAATGAATGCATGTGAAAAATAATGGTATATATGCGGGGAAATAATGAGGAAAAGTTACGGTTTAATTTTGTTAAAAATTATCCTTTGCTGTTGTTCCTTTTGAAATGAAAATTAAAAAGTAGCGAATTTAAAGTTGGAAGTAATTCTAATATTTGTCGTAATTAATTCAAAATGGGGTTTATTTTAATGAACACAAGCGTTGTTCTTCCTTTTCCATTTATGTACTATTATTACAATTTCTAAGTTTATTAACATGAAAGTACGAAAAAAAAAAACACTAGATGGTACATTTCGTGACTTTTAATGTAACTTTGCTTTTGAGCAAGGAAACGTTCGAAAGTGATCTTACGAAGAACTTAAGTCGTTCGTTCCATGTATCCTTTTCATGCAGTAGTTAGCACACCCACCCAACAAATTTTAAAGTTTCGAGTTCGATTAAAGGTGAAGCTTGATTTTTCAGCGCATCTCCGTTGTTAAGCACTTGGTTCAAGGGAAACTGTATTTTTTATCTCTTTTATTGGATAGCTATGGACTTTTGTCTCTTCCTTGAGAATTGAATGCTCCTCGAGCTTCCTTGAACTACGAAAGCATTGAACATCTGCCCCTGCTTGGCACTGTAACTTAAAATTTTGTTCACTCAACAAATTCCCGATGTGGACCAAGGGGGTGCTTGGAGGGTGTTGCTGTTGCCTTAGACAGTTGCGGGACAGGGACCATACCCAACCATTTCTGAATTAACTACCACCATTAAAGTGTAAAAATTGACACGCATGTAGTGCTTTGTTGAACCTAGTATAAATTGAAATTTTTCTTTAAAAGTATCTTCAACATCTTCATCAATATCTTGTATACGATGATTATGATCTGATCAGAATAGTTCCTCTAACGGGTTCAACGTCACTTAAGCTTTCAGTCATACCAATACACCCCCCCCCTTTTTATTCCAATCCTTTTCTTTTTTCATAAACAGAAACGAGTTGTTACTCATGGTAATAAATTCATGAGTATCAATAATTAAGACACGCACAGAGAGCAAGCAAGCACAAAGGGGACATTTTGTACAAGGCAGACATTCATAACCCTATTTGCACATGCTTACTCAGGAAATATATCAATTCATCTTGTACCGTACATGTAAACTGGTAAATTTCCGTTTATACAGACATAAGTAATAAATTTATACTCAAACTATTTCTTTCTGTTAGCTTTGGGAATTCATTGAGTAGTTCATGCCAATGGTTAATTCCATAGTGTTTTGTTTATTACGTGGCTAATTAGCGGGGTCATTAAAAATGCTCCA
>KK112534.1:89192-112994 GCA_000611955.2 Stegodyphus mimosarum | reverse complement strand
GCGTGGCAAGATATACTAAATACTAACGCACTTCAAATTGTTTTACAATGCAATCACGTAGTACGTTATGGCTCTTAAAATTTAAAACTGCTAACGGTCAGACGAACGTTGAGCGGCGTGACCGTGATCTGAGGCTAAGCTCTCACACACCGAGAGGTTTCTACCTCTGGCTTAAATAGTACTTGGCTGTACTTCAAAAATTAGCATAAGCTGAAAACGCGCGCTTCTTCTGACGGGAAGTTGAAGCAGAGAGGAAATAGACAGATTTAACTTAAAATAAAACTTGGTTAGTTTAACTAAAACCTTACAAGTATTCTGATTAACGAGATGCTCTTAGTGGAAGACTAGTGCCATAAAAGCTCTGGGTCAGCAACATTTCTAAATGATCTTTTATAGAGATCCAAGATTTCGTTCAAATATCTGTGACTGGATTCAGAACCTCAATAAAAAAAGGCAGCTCGATTTGCTAATTTTTGCACTAACTTAAACAAAGAGAGCGTTTCTTTGGAAGCGAGTTCTTACATGAAAGAGGGAAAGTACGGTGCTTATTCCTCTCTCCCTTCAAATCAAAACACATCTAGGAAACCCTACACCTTTTCAGTCATCTCCTTGTTACACTGAAATGATGAAGACACCAGATTTAACCCTTAAGTACAGACGTTCATTTTCTGTTACGTAAACACAGAAGAGTGGTCTCTCAGATCACGCTCTATTTTGTGCATTTTAAAAATATAAAATTTTAAAGTAATGTGCTCTGGTTATTATATAAGTTATTATATATTCTGCTCTGGTTATTATATATTCTGGTTATTATATATTGAGCTCTGGTTATTGTATATTCTTAATACACTTTTCTTGTTCCATTGAAGTACTTATCTCTTTTTAGAACTCTAAAGCTAATGCATTAAAAATTAATTTTTAAATAACATATGAAAAAATGCGGAACACATAATCAAATAAATAAAATAAACAATATTTACTCGCAAATGCGTAAAAACATCTACCGAATCTGGATTATATAAAATAATATAAAAAAAGGGATAATTTATAAAAAATATTAAAAAACTGTACCACATTATTTTAAGCATTTTTAACATATTTTTTGCAAATTCTCGTAGTACATTCATTATATATCGGCTTCTTGCTGTTAAAACTTGGGTACGTAGTTTTCTTCTTAGTCTAGAGGGACAAAGAGAGAATGATTTACACTTTTTAAGAGTATCAGTTACATCTGGGTTAAAATAGATTTCGCTAGAAATTCCTAGCACTCTCTGAATGCACATTTGTATTTCTCGGTTGACAGTTGGCTTTAGAAGCCTTCATTTCATATGTGGTTTCACTAATTTGACGATAATTCCATCAAAAATTAGTTTTTTCCAGTTTGGCACTATTTCGCATCAGACCATCTGCTGAAATGCAGTAATAATGCCTCCCCCCTCATGCGAGAAAAAAGTAGCGTAAACGCAGAGGTGAGGTCTATGTGACCGGGGCTCAATTTTAAAAATTATTAAAAAAAAACTAATGGATAGAGCTTAATAAAAGTTTTGGAATAATTATGTTTTATGTCAACTTGAAAGTACTGAAAAGGAGAAGAATAACTATATAACTTTTAACCAGTTTCGCAGTTCTACAATGTTGGCGCGGTCATACAGACCTCACTTCTGTGTTTAAAGATTAACCGGTGGTTGAGGGGTTAAGACTGATAAATACCGCTGGCAGTTCATCCCAGGTTCGACACCAGGAGCACGGTCTGACTTTATGATTGTTTGTTATAATATTTCCCAAGTGTAACGTGAATAAGTGGTAGTTTCCCTTAGAACGTGTTCTACGAAATCACTCTTCCTCTTAAGCAGATAGCCCTTGTGTGCTTTCCTATATTATAATAATTTAACCTAACTTTACCCTATCTAATTAAACCTCTTTGAAAAATTATGTAAGGCGGTCACATGCGTTTTTTTTCGATTAAATCCAATCACACAAAACACTTGTGCAACAGCAGAGCAACTAATTTGGGTTCTTTCGTCAACTAATAGGTCTAAGCCCAGCTCTTCTGTGGTCGGTTTTGGGGATTCTTCTTGCTGACAATGCAGAAAACTGGCTTCGAATGCAGTTGTTACTCTGAGCCGCCTTTCACTAAGCTATCTGCTTACAGATTTACTGCTTAAATTGCCGCTCTAAGTTCTTAATATAACATTATATGTTATTCATCTTTTTAGACTCTCTTCATTTCTTTGCATCCTTTCGAGTCTACTCATTACTCACTACTTCAGGTTTTCATTTGCATGATGTCTTTGAATCATAACTTGTGAATACTGATCCCTCGAAGAAACTATATCAACTTTAAGCAACATTATACACCTAAATTTCAAGGTACATCCATAACGCAATATGCTGTCATTAATCAAATTTGCATGTTTCATGCTCTAACGACGCTCAGATGACCAAGTCTGCAATCACGTGCAAGTAACTGACTAAGTAAATACTTCCAGCTTTGAACATCTATTGAAAACTTGGATCAGTGAGCATATTTTACTCTCCGATTATCCTTTAGCTTAGGCGAGGAGTGTGTATTATCAACCCATTGGCCAAATTTGTTTGGCATGCATTACTGCGCATTAATTTAAGATCAGTGCATATCAGCTCATAAGAAATCGTATATTGCATAATTTAGAGAAGAATACTGAATTTAAAGGTTGAGTTATTCTCAGCGTGTTTATATTTTTTTGCCATTTTACACCATAAAGATTATATTTTTACTCATGCTCTGCACTTTTAGTGTCTAAAATTCATGCAATAATTTCATCTTTCATTACATATCTAAATGGCTGATCTGCATACATAGTGCAGTAAGCTTTGTACATGATGCTGTGGCCTAATAATATTTAATCTCAGAAACACTGAAAAGAGAGATGGAACAATAATAGTTGCATTTAACTCCAGTTCACTATTTCTCAGAATAAATTCCATTTTTAACTATTTCATCTTGGGATAAAATTACAGCATTTTGTATCTTTTATGTGCTTATTATACATAAAACCGCTGCTTTAATCCAAATTTTCTTGTAAGTTATTTTAGGTGAACTATAGTAAAGAAGACAAGAAAAGTTCAGATGTTCTCCTGTGAAGCATAATTTTTCATTTGAGTTAGCTCCAGATTCAAGAAGTTCTCAATTTAAAGTATGTGTCCAATTACATGACTCTCTAAATAATCTCTCAAATATTATTAACTATACATTTCGACATGTGTGCTGAAAGTGCTGCCGAAATTTCTTTTAAATCTTAATCCAAAATAATAAAGTGACTGTATCAATTAACATATCGCCAAAGGCATAAAAGTGATTCAAAGTATTTTTCAATCTGTGCACTTTGAAAAACTTTGGTAGCTAAATTAGGACTTTAAGTCATATATAATTTTGTGAAAATTAAGCAAATAGGAGATCTATATATTGTTGCATAACAGGTTGATAAAAGTTATTTTTATCAAAACAAACATTTCAGAATTCTGGAACTTTCCTCAAAAATACTCCTACTGCTCTTCAAAGTATCACAGAGTATTATCAGTAGTTACACTTTAAACTACTAAGAAAATGTTAAGTAGAACTCAATGCAAAGTGCATCTAAAGAGCGAAGCTACCCGGAGAAATCTCAGTACTCCGAACTTCTTCTGAAATAACCACTGAGAGGAAATGTTCTCTCTCCGTCTTATATAGCTTTAACCTGGCAGCCGAGATATTTCTAGTACTTTTTGCTTCTCGAAATTACTAGAAAGCATGTGAGGGCCGAATGTGGTTAGAGTTGCGTGGAACATTAATTACAGTTATTTAGTTACAATATCCATTACAGTTATGCCGCCCAACCGGTATAGTCTTTAGCGTCGCTGACTGCCGTGCTGAAGGGCTCGGTTTCGAATCCCGGAGAAGGCATGAATGTTTGTAAATGTATAGTGTCGGCGCGGCATGGCGGCACTCTAAATATGCGGCGAGCCGAAAGTCCTCTCATGTGCTATGGTGGAAAGGGAGAGGGGTGGGAGACTCTCGGACCCGTCCTCCTGGGATGCTCCCCATCAAAATTTGGGGCGGAACTGAGCAAATTCGCACTATCACCTGTTAGGTGGTCAAGGCTGTTGCCTAACGACAGACGTAATCTAGCGTCCTTGACGCGAGAATTCGAGTGGGTTTGGGCTGACTTTGTCAGACAAGTGAGTATGAGTAACAACATTACAGTTATTCAGTAACCGGACCCAAATAGCTCCAAGTTTGGCGATTGTTGGCGATTTCTCTCCAGATTTGGGGATAAAAAAACAGTTGCCAAAACAATCGCCAATAGAGACGACATCTCGCCGTATTACCGAGTTGGCTCAATGTTACATAGACTTGCCCTTGTAATATTTCTTTTCCGGCAGAGCATCGTCTCTCACGATTTTCGTGTTACATTATGCAACAATAAAAAATTGCAGCAATCTCTCGTATAATTGCCCTAAAATCATTTATCTGTGTGCAAAATTCGTAATAATATAGATAATACATAAAATATAAATTTTTTAGTGTATTTACTTCATACTGAAGGAAACCCTAACTAAGTTATTTGCTACAATAATTTATTCTTGTCTACAAGTTATTTGACTTTCATATGCATTATAAAAATGCTTTTTGATGTACTTATTTAATCATCTTTCGCTTTAAAATGTTTTAATAACTACTGAATGTTTAAACAGTAATTGTAATAACTATAATGTGATACTGAATAATTAATATGTATTATTATGGTTATTGTGATTATCCTTTTATTTTTGCAATATTGTCTGATATAATATGTCCGATTCTAAAGATAGGTTGCAAAACTTTCAAACAAATTTTCGATTTTAGTTTTCTATATTATTCCAGTAATCCTGGTTTTTATGCAGCTGTGTTGTCGGAACTCTGAAATTTTTTGCTAATTGTGCATGCAGTCTTGTTGATGAGTATATTAAACTATTGTTTATGACTGTAAATCTTTCAGGACTGTCCTTATGTAAACTATAATTGTTGAGATAAATGTTTTTAATGAACAAAAGAATAAAGAAACAGGAACTACATTTCTAGTTTTTCTCATTGCTAATCAGTTTGCTGATATATATAATAAGAAACTTCATAATCTCCAAATGTATTAACAATTATTTGCTTATTAGAGAATTCGAATCCATTTTTGATGAGTCCAAATCTCATCATCGATATTGCATTTCAACTATAATGTATATGATAATCACGCTCTGGTAACATCTAAACAGAAATGAACGATAGTTACTAGGTTAATTCTACCGTTCCTCAATCTGTTGGGCGGATGATATGGCATATCTATTCCTGACAATGAGTTATGCCAATATACAGTCATCTCCACGTGTGGAAATCGCACACTTTAAATGCTAACAGCTACCACTGGGAGTTAGTGATTACGCAAACAGAGAGAAATTCGACGTCTACTTAGTGAGCAATATCAATTATATCGCTGCTGCCGACACGGCCAATCGCGCGCATGGTTTGGATTAGATTCCGAGAAACCGGTGTCGCCGTTACCGTGACGGCTGCACCTTCGCCGCCACTGATTGGTGGGACTGCCATTCCAATGTATAACGCTCTCACTCCATTCGAATTGTACCGGAATAGCACCCAGTAAATGGGTTTTAATGGGATAAGTAAACTGGATTGATCATCGGTGATTGATAAAGTTTGTTTCGAGTTCACTTGCCTTTGATGGGCTGTTAAGATCTAATCTGTAGTTGTTTAACGGTCCTTTAGCCTTAAAGTCTAGAGAGCAGTTTACATTGTGTCAAACCAATGACACGTGTAACTGTTTTTTGGAATTTATGTGTTATAGATTTTTGAATTCATTTATATTTTATCTAGTAGTTAGTAAAATCACAAAATGCATATAAAATACAGATTTTATTATTTAAAAAAAAATGCTCCACGCAATCAATAAAAATACAGTGAAAAATTTGCACGTTTATTTGACTGGCAACAAAATCTGACGAAGAATACCATTTTACATATATTTACAGCATTAGAGTAGTTTGTGATTAGTGCTGCATAATATCGTTTGTAATCAATGAACACATGGCTCTACATTTGTATCTCCCTTTCCATCATCATGTAAATAAAATTATTCTTAGGTTGGAAAATTCTTCGTGTAAGAAAGACTTGAAGATAGTATGTCAAATGAAAAAACATAGTTAAAAAATACTGATAATCTATTCTAATGCTTCTAAAATTTCGTTTTTGTGTGTAAGTAATACAAATTCATCAGAAGCTTTTAAATTCAATAAAATCACTTGCAGTTTTTTTAAAATTGTGTACTCAAATTCAGTAAAATGCAGAGAAGAAAAATGGATTAATTTTCAGTATGTAGTAGAGTCATACAAACTAGGCCTAATTAGACTGAGAGGCTGACGAGTAATCGAAAATATCGAGTTTTACTGCGGAATGGGTTATTACGGAAGCGACGGGAATTCACAATTAATAATATTTCGTTCGCCACCTAAATCCTAAATCCATATGCCCACCAGCGTCCGAGAGGAAAAATCACTGAACACTGGTAGTTCCAATATGCATTTAGCTCCAGGCAGTCGAACACGGTAGTTGCAAGGCTGCTTTTGCAGTTTATACCGTATGTAACAAGTATGCGAGCCAGTTTCCCTTGAAAAGTCTGTAACGAATGCATGCTTACCCTTAAACAGATACCCCTAATTGTGCTTTTCCGTAATCAAGTAAGCCAAACGTAAATTCATAAAATTTTATTAATATTTTTCTGTTTGACCAGTCTCTTAACGATCCATTTTCATTTCCATTGTCGCATTAATTTCTTTACTTCGCGTTAGATATTTTCTCTTACAGGAGTAACATAACACTTATAAACCTGGTTATAAGCTGAGGAACTCTATTAGAGGAAAACTGAAAGTTTAGTTTACGGCAATAAACCTTCAGGCTAGACTGCTAACAGATATCAATGCGAATGATAATCGACAGCTAGAGAAATGAATATGAATGATAACCGAAATGTGAATGGCAACAAAAATGTATGTGAATAGTAATCGACAGCAACTACCAGACTTTCTTCAGTCACTTTGTTAAAGAAAAGAGGGATGGAATCGATTGAAATTTTCACCAAAAGACCAAATTCTGTTGCCAAGTTCGTTATACAAGTTCTAAGAAATGGAGTTTCGAAGAGAAAGTGGCAAAAGTTGCAAAACTGGAACACCATTAATAAATTTTTGAATAGAACAAGAAAACATGCAGATATTCACATGCATAAATATGTGCTGTCAATACAGTAATACTGTAATTAAAATGTACTCCGTAGAGATGATGCTGGAAATTATTTCAGTATAGCTTTTAATAAACCGCCGTATGATTTTAAAGAAAATGTTCCGCTTGAACAGCACAATTCATTTTGAATATTTTTTAAAAAAGGGAGGATTGGCAAATACACGGAACGTCGTATAATCAATAATAAATCACGTTTGTAAGACTGTAACCATTTATAATGTATTTCTCCCAGGCTTTCTTGCCTGCCTTCGCGGTGTAGTGGTCAGCACGCTCGACGCATAACCCAGAGGTCCGTGGTTCGAATCCCGGCGATGGCGTTGCTTATTTGCATCCTTCCTGCTTCGAAATAACCTAAGGTCTCTACACATTTATCTATTTCATATTTTATAAAACTTTAACAAATTTTTGATGAACAAACTCAAGCAATTTCAATGCGAGCAATGGCAACACTCAACAGGGAAAAAAATCTTTTTATCTAAAGTGCGCAGAACTGTGTATCGGAAATTCTAAATATCTGCTCATTTTAAAATTATTTTGGGATATTGCTGTTGAACTAAATTTTCTGGTTTAAGTGCGAAGAACATCATATTTAATAAATAAAGGTAACACACAAAACCTTAAAAACGCCCCTTTGGGCGTAATTTAAAATTTGAAACCTTTCAGATTATATTTTTTGAGTTTTTGCTTTGTATTGTTGTGGTACAGATTTCTTAAGTAGTGCAACATTCAAAATTTTATGAAAGTGTAATATTCCCACAAAACAGTTTATAAAGCCATTGCAATTACCATTAATTTATTAGGAAATATTTTGTGACTTTGAATGTTCTAAGATCTTTAATAAATGCCCATAAATTGTACGAAGTATTTTTGAAAACCTAAAATAATAGTATGAGAAATAATTATATGATAAATATGTAGATTATGTAAATACGTTACTTAGAATTTCATTTTACCTATTAAAAATGGACAGAATAATTACCTGTAAGGTTGTAAATGAAAGAAGAATCCGCAATGAAATAATAGTGAGATACGGAATAGCTGGAGTATACCGAGGCCGGATAAATCCAATCGCCGGTTATTCTGTCGTAAAGTGTACCAAGTTTACAATGCAAAAGAGAGAACAATGATCATCTTTTAATAACATGTTGTTATTTGTGCCTTCATTTTCAAAGCTTGTCGAGTTGAATATAGAAAACTGAAATTTTTGTGCTCTGGCTGATGCGAAAGTTCGGTACATATTCGTTCATATATGGCGTAACACAGACAATATAAACGCCTATGTGCATCAACATTAATATAGCATATAACGTATCTTATTGATATTCTACTGTATTACAGCATGTATGTTTTGAGTAGATGTACTGTTGAACCATCTGTATAATATTACAAAACTACAAATACATTGTACACTGGTGAAATAAATTAAGAGAATTTGCATATTTTATTGAATTGCATGAAAAGAACTGAACTGAAGGAAAAGACACTGCTTCCAGATAAAAAATGCGAATCTTGTATGGAAAATAAGTAAGCGTACACGCGTGTGTAGGCGAAGCAGTAGAAAAAACAGGCTTTATAAGAGCGTGGAGGGTAAGACGAATTTCGTTCACTAGCACGCCTCGGCGAATTTCTTGGTTTATCTTGCAGCAATCGGTTAAATTCATATCGGAACAGTAAGAAGGCGTAACCACCAACGTTTAGATGATAGAATGAGGTAGCAAATTGTAGGGAGACTAGAAGCACGCCAATCGCAAGTCCAGATATGCAGAGAGTTTAACGCCCAGATTCGTGTATAACCTATAGAAGCAGTTCCAGGATAGTGGATCCATCGACAGAAAGCCTGGGCAAAGTCTTTCAAGAAACACGATGGCCAGAGAAGATTGCTATTTGTCCATTACAGCGAGGCGTAACAGACAGGCTACAGCTTCTCAGCTCCCTCGGGACCTGTATGCAGCCACAGGAACCCGTGTAACAAGGGTGACTGCTTCCAAAAGACAGACTGAGAGAGGGTTGTTTGTCAGAAGACCGGCTGTTTGCATCCCGCTCATGTCAACGGAAAGGAGAGTCCGATTAGCATGGTTCAGGCAGCATAGTGATTGGAGTACTGAACAATCGGCGACCGTTCTGTTCACCGATGAGTCACGTTATAGCTAAGACACCGATTATCGCTGTAATTTTATAGGGAGAGAGCCAGGGACCCGTTACCTACCTTCCAATGTCCTCGAAATCAATAATTATGGCGGTGGCGGTGTAATGGTCTGAACAGGCATCATGTTAGATGGCCGCACACCTCTCCACGTTTTTGATAGATGCTCAGTGACTGGTGTCAGGTATAGGGATGAGGTCTTCGAACCCTATGTTCGCCTTTTCCGGGGTGCAGTGGGCCCCGAGTTCATCTCATAGGACGATAACGCGAGGTCACATAGAACTGTTCTGGTCGACGAATTTCTCGAGAGTGAGGATATTCGCCCGATGGATTGGCCAGCCAGGTCTCCAGACTCAGCACGATACAGCATGTCTGGGACGCTCTGGGGAGGGCAATTGCAACTCGCAATCCCCACCGAGAACCATCCAGGAACTGAAAACTGCATTGCTGATTGAGTGGGACCAATTGCCACAGGCACTGATAAACTGCATTATTTCCAGTATGACATCCCTCTGTGAGGCCTGTATGGCTGTAAGAGGGGACCATAACCCCTATTAACACATTCCTTTTGTCCACTGTTTAAGACTCTCAGACTCCCATGAGTGTTACACTTGAACATGTGTCTATTATAACTGTTGAACATTTATTTTGTTTGTATTATATCAACCTATGTTCACACCAAATTTTATCAAAATCTGCTCAGTAGTTCTGGAGGTCATAGATCAAATATGAAAATTCTCTTAATTTATTTCACCAGTGTATATCAGAAGCACATTGCTTGAATTCTCTAATTTACATCTGTCTCTTATTAATGTACCGTACAATATGTTGCTAAAAGAAGTGTTATAATATACATTCACTCTACAACTGTAACATGTTTTCACAAAAATTAGGTACTTCAATAAATAGATATCAGTATTTAATAATCCTAAATATCTTAATAACGACTACTTATCTCCCGCCTTTTCGCTTTCGCTTCATCAAGCAAATAACTATGTAACAAAATAACTGTACAAGTGTTGCATTAGAAACTTTAGAAATGCTTTAATTGATTCAAATTCTAATAACAATGTTCACAGTTCTGTAGTTTACTTTGGTTACTGAAATACCGCTGTAAACTACAAATGAAAAAGGTAATTTATACACTATAATCATCTTAACAAACTGCAATTCATTTCTGGAACGAAACAGAGAGCACATTGAACGTCTGTGTTATATTTGTCAACATTTTCAACTTGCCTATTCTAATGTCGAAAACTGAATTTGTTGTGCCTGATCTGGTGAGACAGGCTATTATATATTTTTCCGCCATATAATTCTACTGAGATAATGCACAAATCTACCATTCAAAAGAAAAATTTGAAATGTTTCAGATTTTAAATTACATCCAAAGGGGCGTCTTTTTAACATTTTGCGTGTTATCTTTATTTATTAAATATCACCTTCTTCGCACTTAAACCATAAAATTCAGTTCAAGAGCAATATTACAAAATAATTTTAAAATGAGCGTATCTTTAGAATTTCTGTTACGCAGTTCAGCGCGCTGGAGATAATTTTTTTTTTCGTAGAGTGTTTCCATTGCTCGCTTTTAAATCGTTGAGTTTCTTAATCAAAAATTCGTTAAAGTTTTACAAAATATGAAATAGATAATGAAAAATTCCAGATTCCAAATTTGGGCTTCCAGATGCCCATATTCTGGTGGAAACGTACGTTATTCAAAATTGGATGGCTCTAGATACCGTTGTTTTATCACAATGCTAGAAACGTACATTTATTTATGGAGATTCTTCATTATTTAATTTCTTTAAATATAATACTAGTCGATAATGTTTGGTGGCGACAAGTTAAAAAGTGAATCAGAAATTTATAGTGAATAAACGCAAAATGCCAAAACGAAAACAATAGTCTTTAAGGGACAAAGCCCCTTTGAACTAGTAATTTATCATAAGTACCTAAAATCGAAGCTGACAATTGTTTTTAACTGTTCTTCGCAGAAACAACCAATGGTTAAAAGTACCTTATAGTACCATACTATTAAATCATGCAGCATGGTCAATCATAGCTTTATTTTTTCTGTTCATTAGATATGTGCAAAGAGATCACACTGACGTCTTTTAATTTTTTCTAGCTTCATTTATTATATATTTCTTACTCAGTTACACCTATATGAGCTGGATGATGAGCTTTAAAGTGGAATTTTATATTTGCAATTTTTACACAAGATAACCAGTTTCTTGTATGTTAAAGCTATGTTTCAATATGTTCTTCCAAGATATAATGTAATGCAATGTTGCATATTTATATATTCTGAAATTCCTTCATGAATTATCCTTTTCATTCTCGAATTTGCGTGGAATTTTAAAGCGTCTAAGTGTTCATTTTACATCAACATTCAGCATTTTATGCAAACCATGGCTGTTGGGTGTTAATATGCTTTATCGAGTATCATCGTAAATTATCTCATGCGCTTCTGGTTTTTCCCATTTATACTTACATCGTCATTTTATGCATTCAGTGACAGTTATTTTTATTTCATTTCTATTAACTGCTGTAACTAAATGCCTAATCACTTTTAAATCCTTATATGTCATCTAGCAATCTGAGTTAAAAATTCTGTCATCTGGATATATCCCATATCTATCCAGCGTATGCAAACTGCATACAATTTCTTTCGTACTTTGAACTAATCAACAACCCTACTTAACTAATTGAGCACAGCATTTGCATTCAACTTATCCTGTGTGATAGCAAAGAATAAAGGACATTATTCACAAATACTGATGCAGTTTGGAAATACGGATTTTATCTAAAATGCAGAAATGAACTGCTTATGTCCTGGCACATAAGGATCTGGATATCATTATGCATACTATGATGAGTTTGAATTAATAAAATATACTCAGATATTTTAAAAATAACATGTAACAAACAGAAAGTGGAAAATTTACACGTAATGGTGGATAAGCAAGAAGAAACACATTCTTTACGTGCAAAAATATTTAGGTATATGAGATATCCAAATGAAATGATAATACATGAAATACATATTAAAAATATAAAACCTAATTATGGCAAAAAGCAGGATTTTGAGCAGATAGTAAAATACTATGCATTCCACATGAGTAAGATATTAAAGTATATATATGTCTTCTGTTAAATTAGATTAGATTAGTAAATTAGGTTAGTACATATGTCTCTTATTAGAGTAACACTAAATATAACAAAGATGATCGGCAACGTACGGAAGTATCAGATCTTAGGTCATCGGGTGTTAAGAGGACAACTAAACCCATTTAAAAGTTACTGTAATTTGAATCATTATAACATAAATTAATACTCAGTGCAATGTAATTTATAAAGAACTAGATAATGAAATTTGGTAGTTTGGGTAGTTTGGTAGTTTAATAAATCAACGTGCTGACCACTTCACATCGAAGTCATGGTAAGTAGGCGCGAGAAATACTTTACATACCCTCTTTTTTAAAGGGCGACTGGGAATTAGGGCGCCCAGTCGCCAAATCCTGGTGATAGAAAATCATCATCCACCACCTTTTTAGTTCGTGAGCCACTGTACAGACATTAAGTTATTTCTAAGCAGGAGTCATGAAAAACGAGCAATGCCTTCGCCGGGACTCGAACCACGACCTCTCGAATACCCGCCGATCGTGCTGACCATTACACCACGAAGGCATGCTAAGAAGGCGGGAAAAATACCTTATAAACTAATCTAACTAAATGGCAGTCATCATAGGTTATGTGGTAGAATCCTCGAATATTATTATCACATAATCTGCTAGACATGTTTAAATACACTTGAAATGCTGAGGACCCACTGAACATTGTCTTCAGCAAGTTCAGAAGTTCGTCTTGTCCAGCAACTAGATCTGCATAAATGTCAACTTTTTGATTTTTATAAAAAATTACCAAAAGTTTAAAAGGCGGTCTGAATAGAACCTTCAGGGGGACGAACGCATGTAATCCGTCTTCTGCCTATGTGCTATGCCGAAATATCCGACGCAAAATGCGCAGGCATTTCATAATCTTAAACTACGAGTGTCGACGTGTAGCGAGAGGAACATGACATCGGTTAAGTGCACTCACATCAGGAAGTCGTGTTCCAAGAGGTAATTTTCATCGCTTCATTACTCCTAAAAATACCTTTCTCATTATTTGTTCGCACATTATTTTTATCTTTACCTTTTGCCATAAATGCTATAAAAGCCATAAATTTTTCAGAGCAATACCAATATGATTTCGTAGAGATGTGAGTATATTTCGCTGCTCGTATAAAACCAGTTTTAATCAGATGATTAAAAATTCTACGAAGTGGTGTTTTTTTAGTCCAAAGGGCGTCAGCACAGGAGGGCTATTAATTTCGTTTTGGCATTTTATGGCTTTTCACTATAAGCGACGTTTCACTTTTGAAATTCTTGCCTTCAAATATTATCGTCCTCTATTATATTTAAAAAAAATAAATAACAAAATAAATGTTTTTATGTTTCTCGCATTGGGATAAAACAGCAGCACCTAGAACCATCAGATTTTGAATGACGTTATCCTCCACCCGAATATGGTCATCTGAAAGCCAGAATTTGGAATTCGGAATTCCTTTTATTATCTATTTCATATTCTGTAAAGCATTTATGGGTTTTTGATTGAGAAACTCAACGATTTCAAAGCGAGCGATGGCAACATTGTAAAAAAAAATCTCCAGCGCACGAGACTGTGTATCGGAAATTCTAAAGATATGCTCATTATAAAATTATTTTTCGATTTTGCTCTTGAACTGAATTTTATGGCTTAGTGCTAAGAAAACGATAATTAATAAATAAAGGTTACGCAAAAATGCTTAAAAAACGCCCCCTTTGGACGTAATTTAAAATGTAAAACCTTTCAGATTCCCTCTCCTACTTTTTTTTTTAGTAAATTTACTTAACCTCAGTCTATTGCAACGTATGTGGCTACATATCTTGAAATAACATACTTCGCAATAGACTGAAGTTAAGTGAATGCAGCTTTCCCAACTGGGTGTTTTAATAACTTAATTTTACTTACTCTAACTCTTTGAAACTGCTTTAGGAATTTCTGTTGTTGTTGTTGCTTATGCTTATTTGTCTGACGTATAATCAGCCCAAGCCCACGAAATTCCTTGTGGCAAGGATAGCTAGATTACGCCTGCCGTTGGCAACAGCCTTGAGCAGCATTCTGGTGACAGTACGGTTTAGCTCAGTTCCGCTCCGAATTTTGATGCAGAGCATCCCGGGGGGGGGACTCGTCAGAGAGTCTCCCACCCCTCTCCCCTTCCACCAAACCACACAATAGGACATTCGGCTCGCAGCATATTTAGAGTGCCGCCATGCCGCATCAACACTAAGAAACTTCTTGTCTTACACAGTTTTCTGACTTATTGAAAAAGACATATGCAATAAAATCCTACTAAAAGAATATGTAGAAATATTACCGGTAACTTTTAACTTTAATTAATTTAATTACAAATCATCTTCCCGCTGCTCTATTGACAGCATTTATGAATTAATTCTTGAAGTCCTCTTTTCAGAGATAATAATAATAGGAAAAGGAAACAAAAAAGAAAGATGGAAGAAAAATTCTTTAGATTTGCTTATTTTTTTAAGAAAAGGGACAAAAAACAAAAATTCTGTACTTTTATTTATTTTTGAAAATGAGCATCTCTTTTCAGTGTTGAACATATGGCTCTCTCTAGCTTATAACACTAGACAACCTGCAAGAAACTAAATTCGCAGTCTTTTGAAAAAAGCGCATTTATAATAATTCTTCATGAAATCTAGCTTTTATAAAGCATTTTTCTATTT
Organism: Stegodyphus mimosarum; assembly: GCA_000611955.2. Taxonomy (NCBI): domain Eukaryota; kingdom Metazoa; phylum Arthropoda; class Arachnida; order Araneae; family Eresidae; genus Stegodyphus; species Stegodyphus mimosarum. The sequence goes on along the minus strand of KK112534.1, from coordinate 97,720 downwards.
TAAATTATATAACAGCCACACCGAATTTTTTCAAATGGTGTGTTTCCTAAGAAGAATATATTTTTTTTCAATGCTGACTTAAATGAAATCATGAAATGACAGCTATGTTCTGTTTGGATTTTCAGTACAAAATGTATGATTTTCTTTCGATTTGATCAAAAAACTTTTATGCATTTTTCTTTAGATTCACCACGCTCCATTTGCGACCGCCATCAAATCCGAACTTACACGTAAAAGATTACAAAAAAAGAACTTATATATATATATATATATTCTGGGTAAATCTCAACGTCATTTCACGGAAAACCAATTATCCCTAAATGGAAGGGAAATCTCTCAGTAAGTACTATCCGAGAAGGATTTCAATCCATTTTGTCGGAGATTATTATCCCAAAATAATTACGGAAAATATCCCATTCTAGCTGCTTCTGACGTTTTGAATTTGTTCTCCGTAACACTGGTTTATGTAGTTTAGAAATTTTTTTATTACTTTTCATCTTAAAACGTGAAATTCCTTTTAATACCCTTTCCATTTATTCTCAAAAGCTTGGACCGTATTATAATTGTAAAAAGGCGTACTCGAAACCTTTTGTTCTTCTTTCAATTAAAGGTGTTCAGATTCTGCTGTGTTAATATTCGTTATGATCTAAATACTGTCTTAAACTTTTAAAGGCTGGGAGAACTAAAGTTTTAAAATACTTTTCCATAATATGATATTACTTCAGATTTCTAATAATGTAAAAAGTAAATGTGCTTTGGACATTTCCTTTTTGTGAAAATTCGTTAAATTAAGGTTCATTCGTAAAAAAAGGTACATGAAGAAATCAACTTTGTAAGGCTCAGCTTCCTATACTGCATTTACATTCAAATTTTCCCTCCGCTTGTAATTTCATTAACTGAATATCGAGTGGAAGATAAAAAATTATGTTTTATATACGCAATACGTTTATAATATGTGTGCTTTATATACGTATGCTTTAATCTTTTTTAAGTAAGGGCCATTTTTGTTGTGTTCACTAATTAGTGACACGTAGGCAGCAACGAGTGTGTCGTGCCCTGGTATACCTTGGAAACAACTGTGCTCAGTTGCAGCTGTGTAGGTAACGTGTACCGTCTGTTCTGTCTCCTTTAAAATGTTCAAGATTATGGAACCGCCTGCCCAGTCCGAGATACGGTCAGTGGTACGTTTACTGTCTGCTAGAAACCTGTTAACTACAGACATTCACTGGAATATTTGTGAAGTTTACGGAGCTACTGCCATGTGTGAAGGCAAAGTGAGTAAGTGGTCTTGCAAAGTGAGTCTTGAAAGCTGGTTGCGACAACATCCATCACGAATCCCGCTCCAGTCGTCCATCTGTGATCACAGACGATACGGTGGCTTCAGTTGACGGGAAGAAAACGGATGATTCACCAAAAGCACTCTTTCAAACGAATTTCCTGAAGTGTCTAGTTTAGGACGTGAAAACGGCCGTAACCTCTTGGTTGAGGGCATTCAAAATCTAGTTCGAAGGTATGATAAGTGTTTAGACAAACTTAGCAACTAAGTTGAAAATAGAGAAACTTATGTAGAATCTGAAAATAAATTTGGTTTTTGATATTTTTTTTGGTTTGGTTATTATTTTTAAACGGCACTTCCTTATAAAACACCCCTCGTACAATTTCCAGATAACCCGTGGTACATCGCTGGTGTCCTCCTTTGCTTTTCTTATACCATTTCTGAATTAATTTGCGCTTGTTAATAGACGTAGAATATTACTATATTCGGTATTTTTCAGTCAGAAATTTTAACTGACAGTTTTACAGTCAGTTAAAATTACTGACTGTAATTATTCAATATCGGGTTTCTGCACACACAATGTACTATGGCATCTGCCGCTGAGACGGCATAGTGATAGTGACACTAATTACTACACCGAAGCGCCCAGATTCGAACCCTGGAGAAGGCATGGATATTTGTAAATTCAGCGTGCCTGTGCAGCATAAGGGCACTCTAAGCATTCGTTGAGCTGAAAATCCTTTCAAGTGGTTTGGTGGTAGGGGAAGAAGAATGGGAGTCCCTCGGCCCCGACCCTGGGCTGCTGTCGTTGAAAAGTGGGGCAAAATTGATCAAAGTCTTTGTCATGTGTATGCCGCTTAATGCTTGTGCCAACGACAGCGCATACATTCCTCGCCAAGATAAAACTTGTAAGGTCATTTTGGTTAGGTCAGCCAAGTGAAATTAGAAACCGCAAAAATTTGGTCCTTGTAATAAATAAACAGTGTAGCCATAAATTTATAATTTTTAAACTCGTATGTTGGAAATCCTAGGGAAGGAAAACGTGATAGGCACAAACATGAGAATAAATGTGGTACATATTCTAACTCTGTATTTATCAAAATAATTATTGACGTTTTCGTAGGAATCCTGTGCCTTAACGTTTCATTGTTTTACTTCTCTAAATTTTGAGAATACTATCAAGACTACTTGCTTTCTAAACTTAGATTTCTCTTTAGAAGTAACAAATCGGTCCATAGATGTTAAACCTCGCAACTAAGTAGATTATTAACAAAAGCATATTTTGTACCATTCCGGATATTTTTTTATGCATTTTTTTAATTACTAGCAGGATTTTGTCTTAAGCTACTTCACCAAGATGATACACTGCCGCAAGAGAGTAAAAATAAAGAAGAGAGTGTACATTTACGTCTCAGTTCAGAATTTCCTAGCAAATCTTATGAATAAAATTGCTATGACACTGCGGTGACACGCAGAACGAGAACCACACATTTGTGATTTTATTTTAGTCTGCATTTTGTTCAGTTTAAATAAATTTCTCCTGAATGATTAATCTATGTGTTACTTTTTAAAAGAACAAAGTACCCATTCTACATACCTAAGTCTTCAAATATTCTACGGTGTTTTAATTAAAACGGTATAGAGTTACATATCCACTGCAGTGAGAATTTATGCTATAAGTTCGGTTATTCTGAATGAAGTGCAAGTATTGAGATTTTATGTCAATTGCACGTTGGTAGTTTAACCTTTGAAGGCAAAAACGCCCGATACAGCCTTTCATTCAAACGACCACAACCGTCCGAAACGGCAGAGATTGCGATGTTGTTTTCACCCCATTTCACCCCATCAACTAAGATATGCAATAGCAGGTGCAGTTTTCCCAAATACATTGTATCAGTTTATTGCAGATAGCTTGTCCTACAAGGCTAATGGAAGCTTCTTTGTTATGAAGTAGCAAGGTTGTAATTTGAAATTTTCACACATCTTTGCGCGTTTATGGACGGGAGGGGTAATGGACGAGTACGTGCATTTCGGTATTTTAAGCATACAGGTTAACGAAAACTTCTGTTTTCTAAGGGTTAATTCTACAGGGGAACATCTTTTTTACGAATAAGTGGTATGTTATCTTATCGCGTGAAATTTTATGCATAACTCTATTTTATTTCTATTAATCTCTTTATATATAAAACCAATATCTTATAGTTAATACTTTTTGGACTTAGAAAAGTATGACAAAAAATTCTGAGGGAAAATAAAAAAACAAAGGAAATCTGTAAAAAAAATATGATGATGGTGATAGATGACGCAATGTGTCAGTGATTCCAGATAGCAAATGAATCTACAATGATTTATTGATTAATATTAAACGTTTTTGAACGAGATACAAAAATAAGATTTTCGCAACTCCAAATTTTTAAATTTTTATCGGTAATCATTGCATTCGGCTCTTTTTTTGTATTGAAATAACTATAAACGACATATATTTTATTTCAAGAAAAGATAACAAAATACATAGGAGATTACAGTTATAGAACTAACACTGCTTGAAACCGGCAGTGCTGAGAATCGAGGATGCGTAGAATCGACACGCCGTAGATGAGATACGGCGTAGAAAGGGCACTCTAACGAGACCGCAGAGGTGAAAAGAACCGATACAACTTACCGACACTCAATCGACATGACAAAATAGAAGTTATGATAACGATGTAATTATGAGTCGTAGGATTACTGCTCAGATTTGTTTCAGACTTGCTCTCGACTCCGCGTAGGGTTGATATCAACTTGGCAGCGACACGATATAGTTAAGATACCACCATGCAATGGACAATGCATAATGTATTAAATCATTATAGCCAGCACATAATCAAAAGGAAAACAATTTTATTAACTCATCACTTCTAGGTTACCTTCATAAAATGGGCACCAGCAGAGGACCATACCGACATAGAGTCGAAATTGTGTTTTGAGCTGCCTTGTCTATTCAGAACCTCAGATTTACTTTAAGGTAGTTGAAATGAGCATATAGTGATTGGTTGCCTCTTTCTCTCCCCATCCCGTTCTCTTTTCTAGAATCATACTGATCTCTTGTCGAAACTGAATATGTATTTGAAACAATAAAATTTAGTTTAGGATGAATATGGAGCATTTTAATAAAATAATTAATACAATATTTTGAATATTATATTTAATAGAGTAACAACATTTGTCTTCTGTTTCTGATGAATCTTCACACGCTTTCACGAACATATATATATTATAGAAGAAAGGCGCTGCATTGTGTTTTCGAAATTCGCTTCGTGATACAAAACACATCATAAATTTCTCTCTACAATGCTTGTAATAGAGTTAGTTTACCTGTTACTGCAGTATCTACAATAATAATGCAATCTATTCTTGCGTTCCTGTTTTTAAATGTTCTGTAATATTTCAGCGGGTTAAAGTGTTCTTTTATACTTTTTTACATCTTCTGGTTTATGAAACCCTATTTTGTTTACTTATTTTTAATTTTCTTTTAAGCTGTTTAAACATATCTAAACACAAATATTCATTATACGCCTTGTAGAGACATGAGGATTATTTTTGAAGCAGGAGTCACGAAAAATGAGCCGAGCTTCGAAATTCTACCTCTCGAATATCAGAGTGTGTTTACCATTACGCCATGAAAGCATGCTAAGAAAGTGGGGGAAATACCTTATGTTATGTATTACTTATTTCAGTTGTGATTTAAATTGTTTTAAAGGTAATGATTTAATTTATTTTGCTTCAGACTTAAGGATTTCTTTGTTTTTATTTTTTTGTAGTTGAACTTAAGTTTCTTTGGCTTGTTGAAAAGTAATTGTAGTCATTTAATACTTAAGTTTCTTTGGCTTGTTGAAAAGTAATTGTAGTCATTTAATTTGTTCTCTTGACAGTTTTGGTTAACGCTAATTTTAAGTTGCTTGAGTAATTAATTTTTTTCTTCTTTACTTTTGGTTGGTTAACTATTTAAATTTCTGTTTAGTTAATTATTTTTTCTTAACCTTGGTTGTTAATGTTAATCTCTTGATAAGTTGACCCTTAAGGTCAATCTTTTAAAGTTTTGTTTACACAAGTTGGTGTTTAAAGTTTAATTAAAGTTTTAATGTGCCCCCTTTTCTGCTAAATTTGGGATCCATATTTTCTGACTATGGTGGTCGTTATGGTGTTGTGGAGAACATAAAATATTTTTCATACTTGATTATTGTATTTTAACTGAAGTAATTTTTATTTCCTTACTATGGTAGTCGTGTTTGGTGTTGTAATAAACCCAAGGAAATTATCTATGTAATTATTATATTTTTATTTAAGTACTTATCAGTATTGAAGTTAATTTGTGTGTAAAATCAATAATTAATACCTATTCCTCAAAAACTTTTCCGTTGCCTTTCCAAATAAATTATGAGCTTGTTTTCGATTTCTTCGCCCGCTAGACGGTAGTCTGTGAAACATCTGTCATCATTGTAACGTTTTGCACCCTGCGGAAGAGGATAGCTCCAACACTACTAACCCTGCAGCAAGGTCAAGAGGACGGGGTGTTTTGCTTACTCGCAGGCTTTTTCTATGCTGGAGTGGGAGCCCTCGACGAGGCTAGAGTTGAGTGACCTTGGTGTATCAGCGATTATTCGCCAATTTCTGGAGTTCATACTACATTGGCTTCACCTTCCTGCGTGTTTTTCCCCTGGGGTTGCCGGGCTGTTGGCGGTTTTCCTACCATCTAAAATCGCCAATCGAGCAGTTTTGGCGAATGGAGTAAAAAGCTTGGGAGCGAGCGACGAAGGCAGGAGAGACGGAAGGAGACGGAGCGGAGAGCGAGACACGAAAGAAAATACTATCTGAAGAGTAGCTGTCTGCGTTCTTAGAACGATGTATGAAGGAAATGGAGGAGAGAAACCACCTAGGTTGGGCGACGGAATGAGGTCGAATCCCACATAGAAGAGGCTACCTTTTCCTATTCAGTTCTCTAATTTTCGGTCTTTTCTTTTTAGCAAAAATGTGGCTGCGCTGTGACGTGGCCGAAGTTCGCTTGTCGGATGTCTGAGCCTACAATGTATCTACTATGTTAACTTCACTGTTTGGAACGGTATGAGAATCTATTTTGTTAATACTCACCACCGCCACCAATGTAAAATTCTGTATAAAGTCTGTATCTCTTATTAAATTCTATATTTAATTTTAACTTTTCTTGTAATGTTTTCACTTTTAAATTTGGTACACTGGACCCTATATTTAATACACAACGCATTAAATTAATTATTCTGTTGGAGCTAAAAAACTATACCACTATTTACTATTGATTTGAACACTAGTTTTACAGTATATATTGTGTTTATCATGTTGTCACAAACTTTACATATTCATGTGATTTAGAATTGATTATCCAAATATTGACTTTATTTGATATTGAACTTAAAACATAAACATAAACTCTTAACTATTAAAAGCTACAACAAGAAAATGGTGCCGTGATCTCGCGAATTTTGTTATATGCAATTTGTATTTTATTTTGTATCTGGTATGCACGAAAAAGGTGCCATGTATTCTAATTTATCATTATTGGTCCAGTGTAATTTTAAAATTGCTTTTGCTAAGTGTGGTGGCAGTGTTATTATTAATTACTGGTATTATTTTCTTTATGTTGAGAATTGATATGAATAATATTTCATGGTATGTTATTTCATAGTATAATATTTTTATGAGTACTGTTAAAAGTGCTGTTAATTGTGTAATTAAGCTACACTATTTTTGCTTATATATATTTTGCTGTACTGTTTACCAGTGTTACATTATTTACACAAAATTGGTAGTTTATTTACACAAAATTAGTAGTATTGTATTATATTGTGTTACACATTTATGAGTTAAATTGGTTAATATGCCTACTAAAAGGAAGAGTTTAACTCCAGCGGCAACTAGAATGCCTGTAATTAACCGTTTAACTGGGGGTCGGAATCCTCAGCCAACTGCAAATAGAATCTCAGTTTTTGGGGCTGATCCTTTGGTGTCAATTCCCACTTTTACTGGGGCAGAAGGTACTACTCAACTTAATGATTTTCTTGACAGAGTCAATTTAGTTGCAGCACATGTAGGCTGGGCTGACTCTGATAAGTTGACTGCTATTCGTGTGAAATTAGATGGAGAAGCTGCTGCGTTTATTCGCAATAACCCTCGTCTCAAGAATGAGACTAAGTTGGAAATTGTGGTTGAGGCTTTAAAGGACAGATTTGCTACTGTTCAAAATTTACATGCTAATATTAGAGCATTAATTCAAGCCTTTCAGAAGCCTAGAGAAAGTGTTAGGCAGTTTGCTGCTAGAATAGAGGCACTCTCTTGTAAAACAGTACCTGTCGATAAAGTGGAAGATCCCACTGTGGAAAGTCAGAGACTTGATTTACTCTTGTCTGTTTTTCTTGAGGGCCTTCATTTACATTTGAGGCGACTGTTATTACCACAGAACCACAAAACATATGTAGCAGCTAAGAAACATGCTATAGCAGAAGAAGAAGTTTGGTTTAAAACCCATGCAGATGAGCTTAATAATGTTCACTCTGTAGAAGTGAATGCAGTTTCCACTCCAGGTGTTACAGTTAAGGCTGCACAGGCTAATAGTTCCAAAGATGAACTCACAGCAGCAATTAAAGCACAACAGGAAAACATAGTTACTTTAACTAACATGTTAGGAAACTTGCAAACTCAAGTTCAATCATTGATGTCTAAGTCTACAGCTAAGAGTAGACAGGTTGGCCCTCGTTGTTATAGATGTAATAGGTTAGGCCACTTAGCGAGGAATTGTATGGTAAATCTATCTCAGATTACTAACAACAATGTTAGAACTAGACAGAATGGTAATGCTCGACAGCTAGGAAATGCTAGTGTAACTCCCAATGCACACCAGGTTGCAGGGCAGGTTAATTCGAGGAACACTACTCAGTTAAATCCTCAGGCTCCAGTTTTTAACCAGAATTTAAACTAGTAAAGGGTAGGGAGAGCAACTCCTTCAGTTCATCCCATGAAGCCCTTTTGAAGGTACCTTCAGTGTATTCAGTTTCTTTAGGTGAAGCACCTCTTCCTATAGTAAATGGCTCAATTTTGGGTAATAAACTCAAATTTTTATTAGATTCAGGAGCTACTGTAAATTTACTAAATGCTAGGTATATGCAATGTTTTGGCAAGAAAGTAAAAATTGAAACATGTGAAACTTATTTAAAAGGCATTTCAAGCAACAAAGTGTTAGTTA
>KK112534.1:58542-88359 GCA_000611955.2 Stegodyphus mimosarum | reverse complement strand
TTAAAGTTAAAAGATCCAACATCTAGGATTGCTCGCTGGATAATGGGGTTGTCTCAGTATGACTACAAAATTGTTCATAAACCAGGAAAATTAAATTCCACTGCTGATTATTTATCCAGATCTGTAAATGTGGCTGAACAAGTACAAACTTCTACCACACCTGATCTTTTACACACCATTAAAGAACAACAAGCTCTTGATCCTTATTGTATGCAAATAAAAGAAGATTTAAAGAATAATAGAATTCCAAAACTACCTTCACAGATCTGCTTCATTGAAAATTATACCTTGTATTGTAAATTTAAAAATCCTAAGGCTCGTTGGCAAAAACAAAACAGAATAGTGTTACCTAAAACATTAGTTCCAAAAATTCTGCAACAAAATCATGATTCACTTGTAGCTGCTCATTCTGGTTTTCATAGAACCCTTCATAGAATTCAGAAAGCATTCTTTTGGAAAAACATGCATAAGCAAATTCTTAATTATGTGAAATCTTGTCATTCTTGTATACAGAAACGTGGTTTTAAGGCATCACACAAAGCTTCATTAATGAGAGTTCCAATAGCAAATAGACCTATTGAACGTATAGCCATGGACATTGTAGGCCCTCTGCCCATGACACTTTCTGGACATAAATATATATTGGTTATTACAGACTATTTCACGAGATGGCCAGAGGCTTATGCTTTACAAAATTGTTCATCTGAAACCATAATTGAGAAACTTGAGCTGTTTATTGCTTCTCATGGGGTACCACAACATATAATCACAGACAGAGGTACCAATTTTATATCACAGGCTATTAATGAAGTTTATCAGAAATTAGGAATTTGTAAACACACCACTACAAGTTATCATCCACAATCAGATGGTGTCGTAGAAAGATTAAATGCAACTCTTATTAATTCATTAAGTCACTTGGTTTCTGAAACTCAAGAAGATTGGGACAGGCATTTACCGTTTGCTTTATTAGCACATAGAACTGGAAAGCATCAGGCATTAGATGAGTGCCCAGCGTTTCTCTTGTATGGCCGAGATTTAACGTTACCAGTGGATATGTTGACTCAGTCTAAATTTAAGACTTATGATGATACTAAAACTTATGCGAAAGATTTACTCGTCAGACTGCAAAAATCATTTCAGGTAGTTAAGACAAATTTAACTACTGCAGCTGAGAAACAAGAAACTACTAGAGAGTCAAAAGCTTATCATAAGGACATACAGCTAGGTGATACAGTTTACTTATACACTCCTGTAGTACAGCCAGGAACGGCTAGGAAGCTGTGTAAATTTAACAAGGGTCCTTACCGAGTTGTTGAGAAGTTATCAAAGGTTAACTTCAGGATAGAGTTAGTGACTAAACCACACACACGACAGGTGGTACATGTTGATCGTTTAACCAAGGTGCCAGCAAGAATTATATTTCCTACTTTAGAGATCTCTGATCAAGATCGTTCTTCTGCTGGTCAACCTAATGACACTACTACGCAATTGCCTTACAATTTAAGGCCCAGAGATGCTCATGGATTTGTAACGAGTAATTGAACTTTATACTGTTGTGCATATTGGTAGGGTAGGAAAGTTTCCGCCTTAATTGAAGTTCTAGATTTTGTAACAGTTCTTATTTAGTTTTGTTTGTTTATTTCTTTGTTGCGCTGCGAGACTTGTTTTATTGACTTGGGTTGTTTGACCTTATCTAGTTCATGTTTTGTCAGGAATTGCAACCTACTGCTCTTCTTATCCTGGTTTGTTTTTCTTTGAGTGCTTAGTGGCTGGTCCACTTTGTTTCTCCTTCATGTTATTGTTTCGAAATTGTTTGTTTACCTTACTAAGGGACGCCTTAGTGTCTTTCGGCTTAATATTTTTGAGTAGTTGGTTGTTATTTCTTGCTCACACGTGTATGTTGTGTTTTGGTCGATTACACTTGCCTACTTATTTAGTTTTATCCTTCGTGGGCTTGTTGAATAAACTAAGTTCAACTGTTAATTAAGTTACATTACTTATTTTGGTAGTTTTTCACTTCTGTATTGGGGTGTTGCTTTGATTTAAGAAGACGTTTGTATCTCGTTTCGGGTAGAATTTTTTGTCTTGTGTTTTTATTTAATTTTGCTTCACCTTTTGAGGTAGGTGAAGGTGGTTTGCACTCAGGCGATTGTTCAATTTCTTGTTATTGAAGGCCTGTTGTGAGTAACACGCTTTTGCACGTGTTAGAGCTCTGTTTTTTAGAGTGTTTATTTGTAAGTTTTATTGTATTGCTCGTGTTTTTTGTGTTATATTTTTTTTGGATTAGAGTTGATTGTTGGTTTACATTTCTCAGGCTTAAGCTTAGTTTGGAAGTGTTTTATTTTGTTGTAAGTAGTATTGTGGATTCTGATTCTGAGTTTCCGGTGGTAGGGTTATTATTTTGTTTTACTTAAAAGTTAATTGGTAAAAATCCTTTTTTGTATTTAGTATTCTTTCGTCAGTTTAACAGCTGGCTCTGGTTCAAGTAATGAGTAATTTCTGCCATTGTCACCACTGCTTAGGTTTAACTTTTATGTGTTTTGTAAAGTCAGAGGTTATTGATTCTTTTCCGAAACCAAAATTTTGGTAAACCAAAAATTTTCTTTTCGGAGCTGGATTGTTATGTATTACTTATTTCAGTTGTGATTTAAATTGTTTTAAAGGTAATGATTTAATTTATTTTGCTTCAGACCTTAGGATTTCTTTGTTTTTATTTTTTTTGTAGTTGAACTTAAGTTTCTTTGGCTTGTTGAAAAGTAATTGTAGTCATTTAATTTGTTCTCTTGACAGTTTTGGTTAACGCTAATTTTAAGTTGCTTGAGTAATTAATTTTTTTCTTCTTTACTTTTGGTTGGTTAACTATTTAAATTTCTGTTTAGTTAATTATTTTTTCTTAACCTTGGTTGTTAATGTTAATCTCTTGATAAGTTGACCCTTAAGGTCAATCTTTTAAAGTTTTGTTTACACAAGTTGGTGTTTAAAGTTTAATTAAAGTTTTAATGTGCCCCCTTTTCTGCTAAATTTGGGATCCATATTTTCTGACTATGGTGGTCGTTATGGTGTTGTGGAGAACATAAAATATTTTTCATACTTGATTATTGTATTTTAACTGAAGTAATTTTTATTTCCTTACTATGGTAGTCGTGTTTGGTGTTGTAATAAACCCAAGGAAATTATCTATGTAATTATTATATTTTTATTTAAGTACTTATCAGTATTGAAGTTAATTTGTGTGTAAAATCAATAATTAATACCTATTCCTCAAAAACTTTTCCGTTGCCTTTCCAAATAAATTATGAGCTTGTTTTCGATTTCTTCGCCCGCTAGACGGTAGTCTGTGAAACATCTGTTATCATTGTAACGTTTTGCACCCTGTGGAAGAGGATAGCTCCAACACTACTAACCCTGCAGCAAGGTCAAGAGGACGGGGTGTTTTGCTTACTCGCAGGCTTTTTCTATGCTGGAGTGGGACCCCTCGACGAGGCTAGAGTTGAGTGACCTTGGTGTATCAGCGATTATTCTCCAATTTCTGGAGTTCATACTACATTGGCTTCACCTTCCTGCGTGTTTTCCCCTGGGGTTGCCGGGCTGTTGGCGGTTTTCCTACCATCTAAAATCGCCAATCGAGCAGTTTTGGCGAATGGAGTAAAAAGCTTGGGAGCGAGCGACGAAGGCAGGAGAGACGGAAGGAGACGGAGCGGAGAGCGAGACACGAAAGAAAATACTATCTGAAGAGTAGCTGTCTGCGTTCTTAGAACGATGTATGAAGGAAATGGAGGAGAGAAACCACCAAGGTTGGGCGACGGAATGAGGTCGAATCCCACATAGAAGAGGCTACCTTTTCCTATTCAGTTCTCTAATTTTCGGTCTTTTCTTTTTAGCAAAAATGTGGCTGCGCTGTGACGTGGCCGAAGTTCGCTTGTCGGATGTCTGAGCCTACAATGTATCTACTATGTTAACTTCACTGTTTGGAACGGTATGAGAATCTTTTTTGTTAATACTCACCACCGCCACCAATGTAAAATTCTGTATAAAGTCTGTATCTCTTATTAAATTCTATATTTAATTTTAACTTTTCTTGTAATGTTTTCACTTTTAAATTTGGTACACTGGACCCTATAGTTAATAAACAACGCATTAAATTAATTATTCTGCTGGAGCTAAAAAACTATACCACTATTTACTATTGATTTGAACACTAGTTTTACAGTATATATTGTGTTTATCATGTTGTCACAAACTTTACATATTCATGTGATTTAGAATTGATTATCCAAATATTGATTTTTTTTGATATTGAACTTTAAACATAAACTCTTAAGTATTAAAAGCTACAACACTTATTTATTCCCCCTTACAAAGGACGGATGGGGATTATGGGACCCAATCGCCAGGTGCTGGTGGCGGAGTATCATCATCCACCACCATTTTTAGTTGGGACGCCACTGTGGAGACATTAGGCTATTTTAAGCATGAGACATGAACAATGAGCAATGCTGTCGCCGGGACTCGAACCCTGGACCTCTTCAATACACGCTGAGTGGGCTGAGCATTACACCACTAAGGCCTGCTAAGAAGGCTGGGGAAATACCTTATAGCCTTACCCGGCATTTATTTTTGCAACTGCTGGTCATACACATGTATTATATTGAGCAAATTTATTGGCACATAGCGTTTTTTTTTCACAAAACGTTTAAGTTGATTGCCAGCTGGCTGCAACAAACGTTTTTGCAGCAAAACAGCTGGCTGCAGCAACAAAAAAGCTGCTGAAAGCTGCTTAAGTGCCTAAACAATTGCTGGTGCCAGCAACCTCAAAGCAAAAACATATGTGTTAATGCCATCTGAATCTCCGCTTTTGACCAGTTAAAAATACTTTAGACAATAAATTAGGATTTTTGCACAATTTTTAAGCTGGTCTCTGTGAGAAAGAGGAAGTTATTTTTATGTGCGTTTTAAGTACATATTGCATTCTTTCGATTTCGCTTACTAAAAATTAAGTTTAGAAAAGAGAGCAAAGATTATCGCACTTAACAATTACACACCCATGACTGTAACAAATGTTGCTTCCGCAGGTGTGGATAATCCAGCATTTCTCGAATTCTGAGGTCACAAAATGAAACTTTATCATTTTCTCCAGAAAGGAAGGGCCTATGTGGAAGGAAAAGAAAAACAACTCCAAAATCTGATCAAGTCCTACTCCTAAATGGCATTCTTAATCCAATAAAACATTTAAAGTCCTTTAAAAGAGAAGTATTGTATGCTGGTATTGATATTCATCCCTCAAACTTGCAGCACAGACTTCTCACTACTGGTCGGAAGGCTAGAAAGTCTCTTACTAAACAACTTTTGACACGTCATATGAAGAGAAGCAATTTTTGTAGACCCGAAAGTACAATTGTTGGACCATGAATGGAAAAGGTTATTTATTTGTTCATGGTTACACATATCATGTTGTTGAACGAAGCAAGGGAAATCAATAAGACCTCAACATCTCCGACAAACCATGAAATACCTTAAAAACTATTTTGTCGTGTTTTCACTGCCGATCGTACAGGAAATCTAGATTCGATTGAGGGAATGATGAATTCATTGAAGTATACAGAAAGATTAAAACATAGGATTGTGCCATTTTCTAAAACCTTTGTTGTGGCATTTCAAGGAGGTTCACTTTGTTATGGCTAAAGAAGGACATATTTTCTATTAATTTTATTTTATTATCACTGTTTATGAAGGTATGTACATAAATTCTAAAAAAAATCGCTTTGTTTCAATTTATTTCCACATAGTACTTCTAATTACAAAAATACTTTTGATGAGACTAGGATTCTCGTAAAGACGTCAGTTTTGTGTTTCTTTCCCATTTCTTAGGTCTTTATACCTAGGAGAATGTTATACATTTTATGAAATGCAAAGACAAGAACTTTGATTCCCATACGACCAAAATTGAGGGATATATTAAAATCCAAAATTTGCCAATTCTGATATCATTTTCAATTTGGATTGAACGGCCAGTTAATATATAAATTAGGGTAATTCCAGACTGAATTTTCTCCCATTAAATGCCAATCAAAAGTATTTTTAAAGTGATAATTCTTCTTTTTCTTCAATGGCTCAACAGCTCTGGGTGGGTCCTGGCCTTCTCCAGGCATTTTTACCTTTGGTAAAAGTTTCCAGTTTACAACCTTTAAAATAGTAAGATCTTTTAAGATAGAATCAATCCATCTTAGCAGGGCGTCTGCCCTTAGGTCTATTTCCCATGGGTATTGTAAAAAAGGATTTCTTGCAGCAACGATCTTTATTCAGTCTTTCCAGATGACCAGCCCATTTAAGTCTCTGTAATTTGACAAATTTTATAATATCAGGTTGTTTGTAAATTTTATGGAGTTCTAAATTAGTTATTGGTCTCCATGATCCTTTCACTTGGTCTCCACTAAGAGTGCAGCGTAAGATCTTTCGCACAAAGTTTCCCACAGCTTCCTCATCAAGTAAAGTCAATGCCCAAGTCTCTGACGCATACGACTAAATCAAGGCGTATGCGTCAGAGACTTGGGCATACGACTAAATCAAGGCGTATGTAGCTTTCTTAAATTAAGAAGCAATTTAGTTCTTAATTTAAGAAAGCTACATTTTAAATAACTCTTCAGGGCATAAAAACATCTATTTGCAGCATTGATTCATTTATATATTTCGGGGGCCAACGAATTTTTATTATTTTTCTCTGTTCCCAAATAAGTAAAAGTCTTAAAAGTCTTTATTTGTATTTTTTTTTTACTTATAATATGCCGAAAGAATTATCGCACAAATAACTTATGAGTTTATGGTGTCTAAATTTACATTATTCTCATGCAGTTTTATTACTTTAGAATAATAAGCATTAATTAAAATATAAATAATTCTCACTTTTAAGTAATGCAAATAACAAAACGAGGTATTTAAGTGCCAATACTGAAGCCTGTTTCCAGAACTGTGTTTTCTAGAACACTAATCCTCTAAGATACTGTGAATAAAACCTCTTTCTTGGGGGAAGGAATTGCAGCCTTCACAATCTGCACAGAAATGCTCGACACCCAATCTCTTAATATCAGGTACAAATGAAAACAATTCGCTGTTCAATTTATGTAACGCCGCAGAATACGATTCCTATTTTCTACGTCAATTATCTCAATAAATTTTTGTCGCACTCTAGTCAAACATTTTTGTATTTTTTTAATAGCAAGTTCAAAATTTCTATAAATATAAATATAGGAAGCGGAGGATCATGCACAAATTTTGATTCTGTAATTTTTACAAAACTGATTTCTTTAACATAAAATTATAAAAGCAACCTAGGGTTTCGATTAAAATCTACGCCAAACACAAGGTTGTTGCTTTGTTAATTTTATTTTTTTACTTTAGCCTGTTTTTCTTTTGTCTTCATGTCTTTAAATTTAAAAATGCCAAAATTAGAGTTTTGGCTTAATTTTAGACCTTTTTGGCGAATGGAAGTCTATGTCTACGAGCAACAGCTGCGAAATTATAGGGCAGGTAAGGAATTTTTTGTGTATAGATCTGTAATAGTAAATTTAAAGTTAACATTTATTTCTTTACCTGCCACTTCCGTAATTTCAGGTGTACCTATGAGTTAAGAAATTACACAATTTTCGCTTGAAAAACTAAATAATCTAAAAGCCAACACCCACATTTGTCTTATATTTAACATTTGGTTAACTGTTAACTTCACGCAAGTGTTGCCTACTAGTCAATCTTAAAAGTATTGTTCTAAATTCTGATAATATTTTTCTCGTTTTCACAGTAAATTTTATCAAATAAAATTTCTAAATTCTATCTTCATACTCTTTTGTTATTTCTTCAATGAAATAACTAACCTAAACTGTAATATCTCTTAAGAAAACCTTTATCATAGGCACAGGTACAATTTCATCTCGTCTCGATGGGATACCATAATTTCATCTCGTCACACTAAGTATGAAGCTCCACTCCAATGTTGATGGGGGAACAACCTTGTAGAAGATCCGAGAATCTCCCACCACTTTTCCTTACCAGCAAACGACGCGAAAGAACTTTGCTTTCAGCTTGTGATGCATTTTGACTGCATCCATACGCAAAGACATTATACTCTTACAAATATCCATACTACACTCATTTCCATAAATTAAGGATAATGCAAGCTCCGGCAAATAAAGATTCAGAATCAACACAAACGCGACTTATTTATAAACCCATTTATTAAACAAAAGATCAAGAAGAAAAAAGATGGTAGATATATGATAACATTCATAAAAACTACGATTTTTGTCCCATGGGGAGCAATCACAAAAATATCTCCCTTACAAAAACTGGTATGATGGTTAATACATTGTATGTCTCTCAGATGATGAAACACGGTCTGTACAATGCTAGGCCTGCTGAATATCAAATTTATCTATCTGATGTTGGGGAAGATTACTCCACTTAGCAAGCAATGCTCTCCGAAGTTACGGTACGCATGTAGGAGGTGCTTGACGGGCTGCAATTCGTCGGCCAAGCATGTCCGACACATGCTCTATCGGATTCAAATGAAGTGAAAATGTAGGCCATTCTGTACGGATGATATCCTCAGATTGAAGCATTCCTTTACAATATGTGCACGACGAGGGCGGACGTTGCCATCCATAAACACAAATTCTGCGACTATGGCACCCCTAAACAAATGTGCACTTTGTTCCAGAATGATGTCCTGATAAATCTGGGCTGTCATGGTTTTGATCTGAACATGGAGATCTGTTCTGGAGCTCACCGTAATTTCACCCCAAACGAGCAAACCTACACCACCGCCAAGCTGTCGTTCAATGATGTTGGTGGTAGCGGGTACCTTTAGTTCTCCATGAAAACGACGTGAATCAGATTGCAAGCTAAACTTGGACTCGTCCATGATAAATGTTCTCTTTTCCAGGCGAACCTTGGCGACAGAAAGTTGCCGTGAGCGGAACACATCTGGCAGGCCTGCGAACATGTAAACCAATCTGTCCCAAACGTTTGTACACGATTTGCCTTGAAACTGTCTTACCGGCGGCCGAAGGCAGCTGACGAGACAGATCTGAGGCTGTGCTCCGTCTACTTCTTTTGGCAGCTACTTTCAAATGCCTGTCATCATTCGGCGTTGTAACTCGGAGGCGACCTGAAAAGTAACATCTACTGACATTTCCGTCATTTTTGAATCGTTGCCGAAGCCTAGAGATGACGCTTTGGGCTATTGCAAAAAGCTCGGATACTTCCGTCTGAGTACGCCCACATTTCAGGCGAGCGATAATTCTGTTACGTAAAAATATCACCACACGCGTCTTCTTTGTCATAACCATTGTGTTGCGGTTCTAAGCGGTTTACAAAACGCTTGTGAACAATTTTACTTCTTTGTTACCATTCTTTATATGCACTTCTCTTACAATCTCGACATTGTGACATATTCTCGGCGTCATCTGATGGCTTCCTATAATTCGCATACTATTCTCGAAGGTGTATTCGATTTTTCTACAGGTGAAAGTTTTACTTCAGAGTTCGATTTCCGTGTGATTCTGAATTATCCCAAATTTATGGACATGAGTGTATATTCGAACCAGAGCTCTGTGATGCAGAGGACAGGACACAGTCGAAATAATGGAGGCGTCCAAACGGGATAGTGGTTAGTAACGCTGTTTGTCGTACCGAAGAATCTGGGCTCCAATCTGGAAGGAGGCATAGGTTTTTGTAAATGCATAGAGTCTGTACGTCATGGGGATACTAATTAGGCGGTCTCTCCAGAGTCTCCAGTCTGTGCAGCATAGGAACACTTTAAATATGCGGTCCTCTCCAGAGGCTGGTGGTAGGGCAAAAGGGATGGGAGACCCTCAGAACCCCAGGCGTTTTCCATCAAAATTGCCGGCGGACCTGAGCAAGCTCGTACTGTCACTTGTATGGTCCTCGAAGCTCTTGCCAACAATAGGCCCAGTCTTGCACTTCTTACCAAGATGAATTTCATGCTCTTGTGCTGATGTTACTATTAGGCAAGTGAGGTAAGTGACAACGACGAAATAATAGGTGTGACGAAAGTATATTTTTCTTGTTAGAAATAGCAGTTTTGCAGATATCTTTCTGGAGAAAGATTTTTGGAGCGATTTGTAATAAGGCAGAAAAAATCCAACATTTTACAGTAATTTGCATAGTTTTACTGTAGCATGTATAAAGCAGTAAGCTCTTATAGCCCGTAAAGTGCGTCAACGCTTTAAGTGCATCTTCGTAACCTACATTATCTCATAACCTACATTGATAACTTTATAACCTTCATAACCTACATAAGATCTCGTTTAATTTTAGATTATGCGTACCCATTTTATTTCTTGTTTAAAACTTCTGGGCAGCAAATAACGGTTCCTGGCTTTTCTAACAGGTGAACTCAGTGTTTCGGCCTAAAATGAATATCCTACTCAATTTCGTGGCTAAACACTGCATCATCATTCCCTGACGATAACAAGTACCGAAAGTGTATAAAGCCAAAATCTCTGGGAGTAAGAGGCAGTCTATAAATCACAAAATGGAAAGTACCGTTGTTTTTTATGATACTTTTATCTTAAATGCTCTAAACAAACACAATTTTAGTCAGGAAATTTTACGAAAATTCTTTTAATTTTCCTAAATAGATATTTAGAGAAAGTTTTCTTTTTAATTTACTTATGATCCTCCGGTATCCCTTATTTCTATGGTTTGCAAAATCGTTTTGTTTAATTATGCTCGTGAGCCGGTTTCTTTTTGTCTCTAAGGCAAAAGTATTTACTTTAAATTCCCATTTCAATTTTGTCCAATTAGTTGCTTCAGCAAAGTAAGAAATATTGAATCGATGGTCCTCGTGTGTAATTTAGTCGGAAATCGAAGTTATTAGTTTAAAAAGAGTAAAAAGTCAAGGAAAAGTAAATTTTTCCTCAGGGTATGAAATGGGAAATTGAGCAATGCGGTTGAACAAATAAAATGATAACAGAGCAGAAAAACTTTAAAATAGCAAATGTTTTTTTATTCATAATTCGGTAGTATTTGAACAAATATAATTTAACTTAAGTAACTTCAGCAAAACTTTCACTAGTAAAATCTGCTTTTCGTTACATTAAACTGAAGTACCTACTCTTATTGTTTTCAGAAAAGCAGGAAATGATCTTCTCTACAAAACTATTTTAAAATACAATGGGATCACTTCATACAGGTGCTCCGTTATCAAAGGCTCGCATCCTTATACATGTCGGCCGCTGTTCGGAAAGACTGAAACATTCATAAGCGTGCTCCAGCATAAAGGTGCTATACTTGTGTAAAAACCAGTTTCTATCTTGAATAAAGCAACCTTCATAACAGCGCGTTCACTTAATTAGACAGAGTATCCTTATGGAAATCTAAATTTCATCTGAGTTACCAACTAATTAATTAAACCAGGTATGAATCATATCTTCGAACCTTTATGCAAAATCATTTTGATGGCACACAAATGTGAGAGGTTCCGATAGTTAAAATAGTCTTTGTGTTTCATAAAGAAGCCGAGGATATATTTCATCACTTTTCATTAAATAATCCATAATGCATACGCAAACAGTACCTTGTAAGAGTTCTCAGGAGCAAAGGAAACCTCACACTTATACAAATTACGTTTTTCAAGTTAAAATGTGATCTTCATAACAATGAAGTTAAAGTTTAAAACAGAATTTAAAGTTTAGTTACCTTTAACCCGGGGGGGGGGACAACAACGGCTGCTCGTTAACTTCGCAGTTTGGTCCAAGTTTCAAATCTCGGTGAACGGGCTGGCTTTTTCGACTTTCCCCATGTGTAATGCATATACGAGCCAAGTTCTGTTAGAATCCTCGACGAAGGTATCCCTCCTCTCAGGGCGATAGCGATTGAGTGCTTTGCCAGAGCTGAGTACACTAAACCTTTATGCCCGGGCATACTTATAAAAGTTTCTGTCTTTTTGAACATTTCAAAATTTCATGAATGTGTAAACATTCTTATAGCTAGGCGTAGTTATAAAGACTTTCTTTAAAAATCACCTTTAACATGTGCACATATAGTACTAAGAGAATAAATATTAATTAATTAATAAATAAATAAAATATTATATTAACGAACTTCAGACTGGAGGATCATAAACACATGTTACAAACTGAAATGTATTTTTAAAATATGTTATTTATACACACTGCCATGTGTCAGTAATGTTCGGAACTTACACAGATGTAAGCAGCGAGATGCTGGCCATGTGTATCTTGCAGGAATCATTTTGAGCAAATTTCGAACCCCCATTATTCGAAAACTATTAGACCTACAAATTTCTAGTTTTGCGTGCATAATGGAGCTCCCTTGAAAATCTAAAATACCAAATATTATTGATTTACCTCTAATAGTTATGGAATTATTGGTATGAAAAGGGACATTTTTATCACTCAATGAATGACTCATTCATCAAAAACCTACGCCACTTCTGAATGATTTAGTTACTTGAAACTTTGAATCAACGTAGACCATTGGACATATACAACGGAAAAGTATAAAACTTCAAAAACCTACATTATTATCGAGATTGAACCACATAATATTCATGACGAGCATTTGACAACGTCACCAATAGATTGCTTTGCATCGATCGCCAGTTTCTGCGTCACTCTGATGCTAATCAACTATGTTGAAAGTGAAGAAAAATAACATGTTTGTAATAATATGGGACGATAGCTAGGAGACAGAGCGAAGGACCGTCACATTTTTCATTTTGGTAGTGGGTTCGGGGCCTAACTAGTGTGATATCTCGAAAAGAATGTAAACAGCCTCAAATGATAAAAGTGTTGCCTTTCAGTAACTCAAATTTAAATAACGAAACAGGTACCAGATGCAAATAAAATAATAAAATATAAAATAAGATGAGAACTGAAGCTCACTATTAGTCATGTGACAGGCCTAGATAAGGTTAATGATGGATTATTTGTACTTTTAGAGATACCTGGCAAATTTAAATTTTGCCTAAATTTCGATTTTAAAATTTAATTAATATTTAATTAAATTAAATATTAATTTGATTTAATTTTAATTAACATTTAAATTCAGGTTTCAATTTATTTTCGTTGAATTTCTACAGTAAAGTCTTACCACATGATTCATTATTCTCATCAACTTTTTGGTTGATATTTGAGATAATACGTGAAATAGCATTCCCGATTGATGGCTCTTACTATTTATTAAGCAGTCCCCATAAGGTGGGCGGGGTATGACACCAGTGCAAATGCTTTTGGAAATACGGCTTAAATATAATTTTAACCGCATAGATGTTGCATCAAAATTGCATCATTTAAAAATTTTATTGAGACAAGAAATATAAAATAAGAACAAAAATGAAGAGTGTTTTTAAATTTCTGAAATTATTAAACAAATGTCTCCTTCAATTTGAAATTTAATTAAAAGATTTTATAGAACTTAGAATTGTAATTTTGCAGATAACAAGGAATTTACGAAGCTGCATAGATGATAAGAGCAGATGTAATGCCTCGTAGAATGACAACGTATGCCAGACTCCTGCGGATGATACTTGCTATGATAGCTTAATATAATAGTGAATAAAGTAGTTAGATTAAATTACATATGTTATTAACTTTAAAAATGGCAGTTAATTTTAAGTGTGCCACAAAGAAGCGTCATTTATTTTACCTCAGACGAGACGTCATAATATAGTGTATTTTGAAATGATATTTAGGAAACTACTATATATATCAGGACTATATGAGGGACAATTCATTAAATCTTTGAAAATTTCACGTCCCAGGCCAACAAGGAAAGTATGAGTTGGAAGGTTGTTAAGATCATGACAAGAAATATTCTGCTGTAACTGACAAGTAAATCGCCCTTAAACTTATAACTGGTCCCAAAAGAAAGGAAAACGGGAAGAGGAGGTTAAGAGGAAGCATTACTGTCAGAAACGTCTTAGAGTTCGTTTCTTTCTTAAACTTGAGGTTACCCACATGAAGTCAACATTCTTCGAGTAAAATTTATTACCGCATTTCCGATCCAAAAGCAAAAGCTGAGTTTTTGAACCAATTGAAGGTGGAGGACGATTTATCTGACGCTAATGAAACAATGAATTTCAGAATAATATCTCATTTCACGCTACAAAACGCTTACATTCGTGGGTAGTTCTGGACATAGAAACAATCTTGGATTCTGACATTACAGAAGAATTCGAGTTATTGAAATTTTATTTTAATCGCCATTAAATAACAATTTTTTTTTACTGTGATGAACTAGAGAAATTTGAATGGGTGACCAGGTCAGTTGAAGGAAATGTTCCAGATACAAAACATTTCCACCCTAAAATACGTAACTAGCTAAAGGACACATAAGAACAGCTCTCGTAATTTTATTTCTTAAAGCCGAATAGTCATATGTACATACATGTGTCATGATTAATTTATGTTATGCTTATTTCCTGTTATTGTAAACATAATTTGTTTTGTTATTTTATATTTTTATGAAACACCACCTTGCCGAAACTCTTATTTATTTATGTGCAACAACAAGGAACTTCAAGGCAACTGCTTCGCTTGGGATTTGCGATAGTGAGGTGAAAAAAATTCAATTGCTATAATTAAAGGTAAAATGCAGTACTTCAAAAGTATATCAATTCATGAATATACGCAAAATAAATTTTTACTCAAAATAATTCATGCTTTAAAAACATCCTAATTTTTATTCAATTTTTTTCTATAAAATATAATCAAAGCGTTGGAGAGAAGTTCTTTAAACGTACGAAAACATTTAAGTATTGATTTCTGTTAACGCGAGCTTTCTTTGGATACACTTTGCATTCTGGAATTCGTAAGAAATGTGCAAACGCTTAAAACTATTCATATATATGATATGTCATATAAATGATTCATTTGTCATATATATGTTGCGTACTTGTCCAGCACTGTAGAAACTATTGTGTGATTAAGAGACGATTAACAGAAGCAAGATAAAAACATTATTTCAAGAATATCTCCCAAGGTCTCAAACTTATACTGCGCCAGTTTTAATTAAAAATAGAATGAATATCCAGACATTTAGAGAAAAAAACCTGTTTCATATATTTTTCTGCTTCTGAAGAGGAGAACTGATCGTACAAGATTTATGCTTTCTTCTGAACAATTCTCACTAAACTGTCTTTCCTACCACATCTATTGCATGTTATATGCTTTCCTTGTCATCCAATGATTTTTTTATAGGTACATCTTAGAGGTTCTTTTATTTACGTGCAATAAAAAACAAAGCGAAAGAAAAAGAACAGTTTTGAATCGAATTCAACTGATGTGTATTTTTTTACTAATCGAATCTATTTTTTTCTGATTCTGTTGTCAATTATGTTTTTGATGACGACATGTAGATTCGGCTGTTAATGGAAGTTAAGAAAAAAACTAGAATTCTTTTGAATAGTCTGAAAACAAGCTATGATTGATTATTAGCGCTTGTACACTCTGTTCAGTTTTGTAATCTTTTTTCCTGCTGAAGCTCAAAACAAATTAACTTCATGTAACATTTACAATAAACGTCTGTGATAATTAGCTATTATATTTATGTGCTAACCAATTGAATATGCGTAGTAAGGAATCGGGAGTCAAACGGGCATAGTTTACAGTACGTCTCATACAATATGCTCAACTTTCAACTTATATTATCATAAAGCACAAATTAGAATTCAGCCAACTATTTATCAGTATGCTTTTGTTCTTTTGTGTTAATAAATGAAATGATGAAATAATCTTTAAACAATCTACATTTATTCTTGAATGACATTGAATATAATTACATTTAAGCAAATGCAAGGATAATTTTGAAACAGACTTTCAATACCTAGGGACCCATCATAATTGTGCTGCTAATAGTAATGCATTCTATAATATAAAATTTGATGCACCTGGAAGGAGGTATCCTAATGGGATGAAAATCGGTAAAAGGTATGCATATGTATTGAAAATGCAAAGCTAATACTTTCATAGCAATTTAATTTTTTATTCAAGATATACAGTTAAGACCAATTCACACCAATGCGATCAGACGTTCGGACGGAAAGCCGTAACCAATCAAAACAGAACTCTGAAGCGGTATTCCTTGAATGACAAGAGAGAAACCGCAAGAGTTGACTCAACTTTAACTTTTCGCCGCTTGCTGCATCAGTTTCTTATATCTCGATTCAAATCTTCAGTTTATACCACAATTTTCAAATGAACATACTTTCAAAAATTCTCCTTGAAGAAAATATAAAGTCAAATAGACCGAGCTTAATTTCAGATAATAATTAATATTCAGAAGTTAAGAGAGTATCTTTATAAATAAAGTATTTAAAGGAAACTTCTCAAGTTTATTAAAGCTTAATTATCATTCATAAATGAAATGTAGTTGATAATTTTTACACAATATTCTAAAGCAATAGCTTGATGCCAGAAAATAATGATGGATTTCGAAATCACAGATTTTGAATTTTACTTAACATCGACATCAATAATTTGAGGCTCTATCTGTTCCCTGATGTAAAAGGAATTGGGTTCCGGAGTCAAAGATTTTGATACAAGTGTCACTAAAGGAGGTGTTATAATGGAGTTTGTATTTAAAATGTATTTATATAAAAATTTATGATTAGTTTCAGGGTAGCACAGTGCTTATTTAGTTTCCTGAAGGTAAGATCTGAAAGCCAGCTTTCTAAGCAAAAGTCCCTAATGCGGAGGTAACACGCTGAGAAGAAATTTTAGAAGATATTAGATGCTTGTACTGCGGGTTCGGGTCTAAATTTTCCCACCTTTGATGATGGCGGCGCGAATGCAATACATTTTTATTCTACCGTAATATTTTTTTTTGTGTGTGCGCAATTAGTTTGCATTTATTTTTCATTGAATAAAAATGTAATTTTTGCCTTCTATGCGACATTGAGTGCATTATCCTTCTTATAACAACAATTCATAAGGTTATAAGGTACATCTCCCACCTTCTTAGTGTGCCTTCGTGGTGTAATGGTCAGCACACTGAGCCGGTATTTCAGAGATCCGTGGTTCGATTCCCGGCGAAGGCAATGCATATTTTTCATGGTTCCTGCTTCCAAAAATGCCTAATGTCTCTACAGTGGCGCCCGAACTAAAAGGGTTGTGGATGATGACTCTCCACACCCAGGATTTGGCGACTAGGTCCCCTAAAACCCTAATCGCCCTTTAAAAAGGGGAGTATATAAGGTACATCTCCCACCTTCTTAGTGTGCCTTCGTGGTGTAATGGTCAGCACACTGAGCCGGTATTTCAGAGATCCGTGGTTCGATTCCCGGCGAAGGCAATGCATATTTTTCATGGTTCCTGCTTCCAAAAATGCCTAATGTCTCTACAAGGTGATCTGACTGTGTTGACCTGATTCTGTTACAGCTGACGCCAGACTAGAGAAAACGATATTGGTATTAGATGAAGTTTGCAGTTTTATCTAATTTAAAATATTTAGTGAGTACTTAGTTTTAAACGACTGGTGAAATGTAAACTATTTGTCTGCCTGAGAGTTTAGTCGATTGATGACGAGGAAGTACTCCATTGCTTAAAAAACGACAAATTGGTAGAGTAAAGTTAAGAAAGCGAAGACAAATTAGATATTTAGAAATAAAGAAATGGCAAATGGTGGTGCAATGTGCATAAAGCAATTTATTTTAGCAAATTCATTTGGAAGATTTTCTCTTCAAAATATTTTGAGAGAAACAGGTGGGCAAGTACTCTTGCTAAGAGAAACGTAATTAATAAAAATATAATTAAAGAGTAGAGACATTTCATCAATGAAAAAGTATAGCATCTTATACAGCAATGCACAGAAACAGAGACACTTCAAAAGCTGGAAAATTTAATTAGTACTTACGGCTTATTAATGCTCCAGACCAGCGGTTCTAAACCTTTTGACTAACGTATACCATCTAAACAAAAACTGAAAAGCTTACCACTACTACATTTACAATGATTATTTCTCAAAATAAATAT
Source organism: Stegodyphus mimosarum (assembly GCA_000611955.2). Classification (NCBI taxonomy): domain Eukaryota; kingdom Metazoa; phylum Arthropoda; class Arachnida; order Araneae; family Eresidae; genus Stegodyphus; species Stegodyphus mimosarum. The sequence goes on along the minus strand of KK112534.1, from coordinate 70,348 downwards.
TAAAAAATATATTTTAGGATTTGCACAACCTATTAGATATTTTTATTAAATATGCACACATAAAAATATTAGTTTAAAAATTGGTTGCCAATTTAATTAGCAAAATTTAACTTATAATACTTTAATTCTAAAATTTAGTGTGCGAAATTTGGGCATGTTTGAGAAAGATCAATTCTTTATGTCTGGTCTTATTCCATTTAGTTTTAAACGTAAATTAGGATCCACTGATAATTTTGTTTGGTATTCGTTTATCAAATATAACTTTAAAGAAAATCCTTGTTCACAGAAATAGGTCGTGTAAGAATGCAATAAAAATTTAAAAGCCGTATTGGAAATGCCTTTAAATTCTCTGTTTCGTTTCAGTCAAAAGTTAACAAGTGTGTTATTACTGAAATCTTCAGACTGAGTTCGACTACAGGAAATTTCTATGAAATGTTCTTTTCCTTCACGAGATTTTTGAATTTAACAGTTAAAAACACTTCATTTCTTGGCGTACCACTTATTTTTTTCTTGCGCACCATTAGTGGTACGTGTACCATTAGTTGGGAATCGGTGCTCTAGACGCTTTTTACTGCTCTATTATTTCCACCATTTCTTTTTTTTTCATATATAATTGTAATTCGCCGTATTTTTTTAAGTTTTCCATCTAATGCTCTATAAAAGCAGTTTTTCAATTAAAATTTCACAAACATAAAGTGATCAGTATTGTATTAACATATCTGAATAACTTTAGATTAACATATCTGGAAAATAAAAAAATTAAAACACAAAAATAGGGAATACACTTAAAGACCTATTGGAGATGATGTCGCAAAAGACTATGATAGAAAAATTCGATAGATGTTTGTAGTAAGTCAGATAATTGGTGCGTTTTCGTGAAACTCAAATTAGAAAATTAAATCATTAGTCAACAGAGAAATTGTGGAACACAGAATTTATTCCATGAAACTTTACTAACTAGTGTGTGTTTCTGAAGTTTTTGAACGGAATTTACAATGTGAGGTTGATGTACGTTTTTGACACGTAACCTCTGCTTTCGCATGACGACCCTTTTAGCATTTAAAAAGCATACGATTAATATAAATAAATTTCGAAGTACTTTATCTGTAATATTCTTTACATAGCTTTTTTTTTAATTAGTCCTTAATTTTAATAACACAATAATTCTAATATACTTACAGTTATAAAGAATTCCTCAGCCCTCTCAGCATGCCTCCCTGGTGTAATAGTCAGCACACTCGGCGCGTATGGGAGAGGTCCATGATTCGAGTCCCGGTGCGGGAACTGCACATTTTTCATATCTCCTGCCTCGAAATAACCTAATGTCTCTACAGTGGCGGCCGACCTAAAGAAGGTGGTGGATGACGATTCTCCTCTACTAGGATTTGGCGATTGGATTCCCTAATCCCCAATCACCCTTTAAAAGAGGGAGTATATAAGGTATTTCATCCGCCTTCTTAGTATGCCTAATGATCAGCACACACGGCGCATATTCGAGAGGTCCGTGTTTCGAGTTCCGGCGAGGGCATTGCATATTTTCATCTCTCCTGCTTTCAAAAAATACCTAATGTCTCTAAGGCAAATTGGTAGAGCAATTTGTCTTAGGTACTTAACAATTCAAAACTTTTATTTTAGTTCCGTCTGTAGCAGACTCCAGTAGTGTTCAAATAAAATTAAATCTTTATAAAGATTAACAATCGCCATCACCAGCAGTCATTTTCTCTAAGACAATTACTTCTACACAAGATGAAAATCGTTTGCAATGCTAAGCAGCCAATAGACAGACGTGATTTTGGTTCCGTGGCATTAGTTGTTTAGTAAAATATGCATGTTTTACATTAAAGGAAGCTATTTTCACTTGAGAAATTTAGATTGGTTTAAATTGCCAATGGTCGAGCTTTTGTCAAATAATAAAGAAAATCTAATTATAACATAATTAATTATGCTACATTTGAGCATGTACCGATGATAACTGAAAAAAAAACAACTTATAAACAGCTGCTATGTTTCTTAAAAGGAAAATCGAACGAACTAAATATTTTGGTAAACAAATGCACATAAAAAAAGAAATGAGAAAACAACGCAGAAAATGCCAGTTAATTAGTTCTGACACAAATTGCAACTTCGATTTTGTATTAGAACGAAAAAGCATGACATAAAATTGCAAACGCAAAGCACGCAAAACAACAATTCAAAGTTCATTTTCTAAGAGGTAATTTTAACAGTGGAAGTTTTAAAACGATTTCATGGTCAGAACTTTTGAAATTGGCTATTTCAGAAAATTCTTAGAAAATGTTGTCAATAAAATGCTTATTTTTTTTCTATTCCATGCCATTCCTTAAGTATGTTTCTTTCTTAAAGAAGGATATACCAGGATTCTAAAATTAGGTTTCTTTTACTTAGTTCTAATTTGAACATAGGTGTTTAAATCCTATAACTTTTATATAACTGTTAAAAACTTTCTCAGGAGCAAACGTATCGAAAATTAAATTTTCTTGTTCGGTATTTAATTTTTTTCAAAATGTTTTGCTACAGTGTGACACCAATTTAATCTTTTTTTCAGTATTTACATTAATCCTTATTTGAAACTAATGAAATAAGTTGTGGCGTTTTACCTTTTTTATTCACAGTTCAATAATCTAGAGACCCTAACACTAAAAAGCGAATAATCTAATAATAATCGCTAATAATAATAATAATAGTGTGTGAACAGAGACGCAAGACTCAAGAAGGATTAACTGCTTTTTACTTCTCAAAATAAATATGACACAATCAGCTCCTAACTCGGTGCGTACAGCAGAGCCTCCACTTGGGCTTGAACTTAAATTTATAAGAATTTAAACTTAACTAGCTTAACTAAAGCTAACTGAAATATATAGCCGAAGCTATCAAGATTCTAAGTAGTTGGCTCCTAAATCTTAAGTCGGCGAAGCCAAACAAGGCCCTAAGTACGGCAATAGCTTAGAGCGAGGTAGTCAAAGGCAAACGCGCGCTAGTCAGGAACTCGGGCTCTCTAACGGAGTCGGTGAAACACCGACTTAAATACTACGTCCCTTTTTCTGTCATTTAGACTCTTCCGTCTAACAAATTCCAACACCCTCCCCCCCAAAAAAATACTTAATCTATTCTTTCTCAGAATATAGGCTTACTAAAAGTGTCGCAAATTACGTAGCAGTTCTTAATGCCCTCTCTTACAGCGAAGCAGCCCGTATCATGACTACTTTAGCTTTGAATAAGAAGCACCTACAGGTAGGAAGTGTTTTTTCATTTTCATTTTTATTAATTGCAAGACCTCTCCATATGTAGGCGATGTTTTACTTAACTCCCCTCAGAGGTCGCATTTATTTATCCATTCTTTTACTTCAGCAAAAAGTATTTTCATTTTAATTACGCATTCGAACCTGACCCTTATTTAGCCTATACATCTGACAATAAAATTTTTCGAAAACAATTTGAGCTTTACATTGTAATTAGTACAGCATTTTATTATTTTTATTATTTTTCTTCTTGTCATTCATTTTACCAATTTTATTGATATTTCTTTCGTCTATAATTTATCCAATCTTTTCCCTTGATTATCAATGTTTTATTTCGGCATTATATGTAAAATGTTTTGTTAGTATCATTTGTTTCTTTTTGTGTTCGGACAACAAAAACTGGTAGGGAAAAGAGACCAACTCAATGAGAGCCTCAAATTTGTATATATTTTTGAAATATTATAAATAAAAAATTTCTAGAATTAATAACCATTATACTAAATGATGATAGAGGTCTCAGTGAGTTGATCGGAATGAAACCGGTTCTTGTTGTTCAGTTAATTAAATTTGTTTAAAGCTTCAAAACACTTTTCTCTTGACAAGTTCTATTTGGAGCTTTAAATAAAAAAGGATTAACTTTAGTTTTCACTATTTCTGTTTTTTCAAACTTTACATTTTCAGTTCCATATGTATATTATAAAATTTGCAAACTCATAAAAATGAAAGTAGGTAGGGGATCATGGTTCTTACAATCCTTAAAAAATTCTCTCATATATTTCTTTTCCCACACTAGATAATATAAAAAAAATCTTGCAGCACTATGCGCAGATTTCTACTAGTTTTACTAGTTTTTTCTCTCAACAACATATAGAAAATTTGTCAACTTTCTCAGTATTATATATTACAATAAAATATGATAAAATATGATATACCATCTCCAAGAAACATAATTTCAATTTAAAATCATCATCGAAAAGTATTTGTCAGAATTTTAAAAAGAATTTAAAAATAGAACTTTCTAGTCCTCCTTTGCTTTAAAAACAGTTAAGTAAAAATGCCAAAATCAAAACTTATTTAAGTATTGAAGAACCAGTTATTGTTGTTGACAGCAGATTAATCGACTTATCAAGAAGATAAACCGATCTACTGTCAATTAACAACAACTAAAATAAAGGAGAGTGTATAAATATATAGTGTGTCCATATATATATATATGGATGAAAACCATCCATATATATATATATGGATGGATTTCATCTTCCACCAAATGTACAATTATATATATATAACTGCACATTTGGTGGAAGATGAAAACCATCCACGTTGAGTCATGGCCGAAAAAACTGCTGCGGAGATGTCTGAACATTATAGCGTAATGGATGATCGGATGGAATTTTAGTAGCAGGACCAGATTGGTAGTTAAACATCATTTATTACTGAACGACGAATTTCTTAGTACATAACTTTAGATAAACTAGGGGTGTTAAGCGCGCCAATTTTGCAAAATATATTTATGCAAATTTTACTTGCTAACGCTTAAGTGTTTAATTTGTGGTTTTTTTCCAAGAGAGGAACGTAGAAGGAAGGAGAGACAGCCCTCTTGCTATGAATCTTCACGCGAGCTTGCCATCAGTTACTGTCCGCCTATAAGGCCAGAAGTTTAATCCTCTCGAAAGTTAAAGACGTATTGTAGTTTTTCGCAATTTGCGCATTACAGACTTAAAAGGCGAGTCTTAGTACTAGTCATCTGTGTGAAATATTAAAAGTTAGCTCTTATTTAAATTTTAGTTAGTTAGTGGTCTTATATTCTTTTACGTTTAGACCACAAGTGGTTGGTCTTTGTATCCCGAAGTTAGGGAACGTTTGTAAAATCGATAAGCAATAAAGGGTAATTTGAACACTTCTTTTCATTTGTTGTATCTTCTACACACGTAAGAACATAGCTTTTCGTAAGATCCCTGTTCCTACTCGGGACTCCGGCCATGTTTGCAAAATCAAATAGAAGAAACACTCGTCCTGATAATATAACATGCCAGAATGTTCTCGACAGTACTGGTCTGGGGAGGAAAGTCCTGGAAATTGCGGAAAGCTAATTATAGGTGCCTTTTTGCGCAGAGCAAAGCCGTCCTATTTTTTATATTTTACATCATATATGTAAAATATATATAAAATATAAAATATGAAATATATGTAAAATAAAATATATATGAAATATATGTAAAATAAAATATATATGAAATATATGTAAAATATAAAATCTGAAATATAGGTAAAATATAAAATATAAAACATATGTAAAATATAATATATGAAAGACATTCACTAACGAAGTTACTAACTGAATTGACAATAGATTTTTTAATTCAAATACAACCCCCTCCAAATGCTCTGTTCTGCGTCATTTCTCTGCAGTCATCCGGAATGCTAAATCACTTGCCCAATCGCTGTTCTGGATTGATACAAAGAATTTCTGGGCTGCGAATACTATGTCTACTTTATATGCACCTCTTTTGTTGCTTGCTTATGCCTAAGAAAGCCACGTCTTTCGGTTAGCTCTATCTCATATTATATAAAATGTAAGAAGTGTATATAAAATTCTGGGGCTCTTATAGAACTCCTAATGTTACATCAATTAAGGGTACGTCCTAATAAATAAATAAATTGTATCCTGAACTTCGGAGAGTATGTCTGCAAATCTATTATTCCATTTAGGCAACAGTTTCAAGCTATCTCCAACTGTGCCCCCACCACAACTGCTACGCAACTGGTGTCATCTTTTGTCGAAATCACCACCACATACATGCATGTAACGAAGTTAATCAGAATTTCCTATATCCAATGTAGGAGGTACTGATGTGTCCGAAGAGTCTTGGATTTCTACTTATGTCCAGGGTTACATTCTGGGCTAAATAAATTCGGGATTTTTAAATAAGTGCTTAAAATTTTGAAGAAAAGGAATTATTATTGTATAGAAGAAAGAAACAATGGGCACGAAGCATCAATAAATGTATTGCTATGATGCAGGAATTTAGAGTAAAATTAGGTTGCATTTTGAGATCTGAATGTGTATGTTAATTAATATACACTGGTGTGCAAAAATTAAGGACGTAGTCGAAAAATTAGCATATCAGCTGAACGAAGAGGCAGAGCGGACAGAAAGACCAATCAGGAGATTAAGTAAGGTGATGTACGGTAGCACATGCGCAAATATGCAGGTAGACGTAATGGGGGAGTGACTGAGTAGTATAAAGCATGTTGTCGGGGTAAGATCAGTATTTTTCGCAAAGAGATTGCACCCGTATAGCAGTTAAAATCACACCGAGTTGCTGCCTCAGCGAAAAATGGTGAGTAATCAATCTGTTAGACGATATCTGGATGCTTTAACCCGAGGTCGAATCATTGGGAAGTTGGAGGAAGGCCGCAGTCTGAGAAGTGTGGCTGCAGAGTTCGGAATTGCTCACAGCATCGTTTCACGTCTTTGGAGACAATTTCAAACTACAGGAACAGCTATCCGGGGGTTTAGTAGTGGTCGTCCACGAGGAACCACACCCGCAGATGACTGGTATATTGCCTTACAGGCCAGACGAAACAGGCGGCAGACAGCGGGAGAAATTGCTAGACACACGACACAGGCGACTGGACGACCGATATCGCGTTTTACCGTGGCGAGAAGACTGCACGGTGGTGGTCTGTTTGCAGGACGCCCTGTACTGTGTGTACCTCTAACATCTGCCCATCGGAGAAGGCGTTTTCTGTGGTGCCGGAAACACCGAAATTGGAGAGACAATGAATGGGGAGGAGTACTCTTTACAGATGAGAGAAGAATTAGTCTGAGTTGCTATTCTAGACACATACACATCTGGACAGAGCGGGGAACACGCAATAACCCCTTCAACATCATTAAAAGGGACTGTTTTGGAGGTCGCGGAGTTCTCGTTCGAGCAGACATAATGCTTGGTAGCCGAACTGACCTTCATATCTCCCAAGGAGGTTCGTCACCTGGGACTGCTATTGTAACGAGGTTCTTCTTCCTTACATGCGTCTTTTCACAAGGGCTATGGGTCCTCAGTTCCTCTTCACGTACGACAACGCTCCACCTCATCGCACAGTTACTGTCGAAGCTGTTGGAGAGTGAAGATATTGAACACATGGATTGGTCGGCAAAGTCTCTGGATCTAAATACCGTCAAGCATGTAGGGAACTTACTAGGGAGATCCGTGGCAGCACGGAACCTATCGCCATTAACGATTCCGAAACTGCTATTGGTGCTACAAGAGGAACGAGCAGCAGTGTCTCAACAACTCATTACCAACCACATATCCAGCATGCACAAATGATGTGAAACCTGCCTTGCAGTCAGGGTGGATCATATCCCCTATTAAAGACCGGATGTTTCTTGCTGGACACCCATCACAGGGATGTTTTGGCCTTCAGTCACATTGCGCTCCATGCTACTTTTTCAATAATGCTTCTTTTTATCCCTCTGATTTCTCTTTTAGTAAGTGTTGGTTACATTACTCATGTCCTTACGTATTGGGGATCTTACGGTATTAAATGTGTTGATTTGGAAAGCTTTTGTACAAAGTTATATTGAAAAAACCGTCTCGTCCTTAATTTTTGCACACCAGTGTACTTTTATATGATCTGCCTCTTCACAACAGATCTACTGAACAACTCAGTCTGGTTTTTCAGTGTTCCAAGATTTTGTTGATATAGTTCTTTTCCTGGTCGTCTGTTACTAATTTTTCATGTGGCGCATTAATTAACACAAAAATTATTAACGCAAAAATTAACTTTTAGTGAAGTTGTTCTATATTAGACTATAACGTTACCACTAAAGTTCGAATGTCGTTAATACGCACATTACGTAGCTAATATGATTAACTGATTTGCTCCGTTGAAGTGTATAGTCAAGAGTTTTCCGCATTTGACCCAAGTAATATTCAGATTAACGGCTTCCATATCGCTGAAGTTCAAACGTTTATTTCTCTCATTTCCATTCCCTCTTCCTCCACTTTGCAGATTTCCTGTAGAAGTATCTTTACCTCAAAGAGCAATAAAAGAATAAACAATCTGATTGCTAATCTAAGTGTACCACAGATAGGTGTGCTTGTCGCACAAAACCAATTGCTATGTAATCCAAAGTGTCACCAATCTTTAGATTGCACTCATAAGTGAGGATAATTCTATTATATGTTTTGCAGCTTCATTTCCTATTTGTAATAATATTTTAAACCGTTTGGTTATTTGTACTAAATTTTTAGTTGATTGATAACTAATTCTAACAACTAATTTGTTGATTGTTTTATTGTATTAACTTGAATTTTCAGATACCGAAAAATAACTAACTAACATTATGTTAATTTAAGCATATAGAAATTTTGCTTTAGTTGCAGCGAAGATCTTATTTTCACTTTGACGACTGCCTAGTAGGTAATGTGCAGAGATTTAGGTAATTTTAAGATTACCTAGGTGATTTGAGAACCGAAACAATTTTCCGCACTCTAACGGATCACACGTAAATGATTTCCGCACTTCAGCGGTAACATATAAACGAAGAGGAAAATGTAAAATGAAATACGTTAAAATTTCGTATTTTTCACCATACCTTTATTTTCGCAAATTATCATACATAATGAACTAATAATAATACTATTTTCTATTGATATAAGAAATGGTACTGTCTAAATTAGGCAGACAAAAAGAAGCAGCCTTTAGCTTTATTGTAAATCATATCAAGATGAGAATCTTGACATCTACCTTAGGTTATGGTAAAAATAGGTTATAAATCGTATAGGTTATAATTCAAACATTTTTTCGAAAATTTTACAAAGTTACTAAAGAATATAAATTTAAACAATAAATCAGATTATATCTGCGAATATTTTTGGACATAATCTAAATTTAAAACTGTGAAAGAAGGAATCGAGTAAGTTTAATAAAAAAAGAGATATTAATAAATATATGCCAGATTCAATTAACACTGATGATCTAAAATTTTAGTTAACTTTTCAAAAACTAGTGGTACGATTTTTTTGAAACTTGGCACTTTGGATAAATTTGAGTATATATATATAGAAATATAGAAAGAATTCTTTATGTCATTTCAGGAAAAATTCAATTTTGAGTCAAAATACCAGTATTTGAACAACGTTATAAATAAATCTAATATATAATCTGATTAGCGGCTTTTGAGACCTGAGAAACACACGTTACATTTTGTCAATCAGTCCAGTAGAACGGAAATATTGAACTGTCCTTTTTTTGTGTGTGCAGCGGACACATTATACAAACTTGTATGAGAGATAAAAGTGTGTATGAAGAAATAAAGAAAATCATACAGGAATAATAAAAAATATATTTAATAAACTGAAAAGTGGACTCCTTCCATTTTACAATATGTCTGCCGTGTAGGTGAATAATGTGAGTGGCTGGGATTCTTGTTTAATCATCGTCATTTAAAAATCCCAGACAATTATAATTCCGGACGCAGATGCTGATATAATTAAAACTTTCAGGCTTTACGTATATATTTGGCTTAGTGAATACATTTGGTAAATATTAACTATTTTGTGCGCTTACATCTATGTTACAATTCCAGCTTTCCATGGCAAACTTTTGTTTGTCTTATAGAAGTTAATCTCAAAGCAGACAAATATATTACACTATTTTCTCGACATTGAGAGAGAAAGAAATAATGTCTGTGTAAAAAGTAATAATAATATATAATACTGTTTTGCTAATGCTCTTTTACCCTCTTCAGGGAACCTTGAGTCATGATATGTTTATGTGAGGCACTAGTGTCCAATGCAATATTATTTTTAAGGAAATGGACACGTCAAAAAATATTCGTAGCATAATAGTTTAGTTTAAGAGTAGATTGTTTGGGTTTGATTTTAAATCAAGGTTTTTACAAACGAAACAACAGTTTAATGCTACGAAATCTCAAAATACGTAAAAAAAATCAAAATTATTATGAAAATATTAGGCAGTGCACACAAAACCAAAACTTAAGGTTTGGTTTGGTTTATTCAGTTATGGCAAATCACTCAAGGTCTATCTGCCTGAGGGGATGGAGGCTTTCGTACAGGACGTTCTAAGGGAAACTGCCTGATAAACATATTAAACCCGTGGAAAACTAAAGAAAACGCACATGTAGCGAACCCGATCTTTGTAATTAGTGTAAATGCTTTTGTCATTTGTAAATACTGTAAATATTTGCAAATTTTGTTATTATTGAAATTTACTTACTTGTTTTGCAGCTTTTTCCATTATTTCTTTTTGGCTCCCAACCAGGGATTGTACTGCCCGGAACGTGCAGTCCTTGGGAGGGGGCAGTGTTGCGAAAAATTCGGCGGTTGCGCCTGTATGTAAGCTTTCCGGCATAGCACTAGGGTTGCCATAAAATAGTGTATGGTAGGGTTGCCAGATTGGCGACTTTATCGCCTATTTGGCGACCAAATCGGCGATATCCCATGATCCAGTCGGGATGCTTCTAGAATAATTTCCTGTCGAGATATTTCTCGAAACCTGTGGAATCTAATGAAAAGCTATATAAACCCTCGCGTTTCTGCAGTGGGAGAGTGTGATTAAGTAGTGTGAGCGTTGTGATTATTGGGAGAATAGCTGCTTACTGTGAGTGCTAAGCTACGCGAGAGTTTTGTGAACGGAAAGCAATCGAGATAGTGCTTTCTATCTTCTTCTTTTTCGTGAAGCTATCTTTACAGTATAGCTTGACAGTGTATTGGTGATTGTTCCACGGTGTTTTCTTATAAGTTTAGTGTTGCCGTGAAGCTACCTTTACAGTTACAGCCTGAAGCTGTGTTGCTGATTGCTTCAGCGTATTTATTCTACATTTTCGACGCTTTTAAAGGTAATTTTGGAACTGTGCTGTAAATAGTGATTCCTGTAAATAAATTGTGCTTTTTATTGTTCTGCATCGTGTTTTCATCCGATACTCTCAAATCCACGAACCCGTATAACGCAACAATATATATTTTTCTCAACAGTTAAAATCAGAGATGGAATCATTAAAAACCCAACAATAAATTTTAGATATTGGTGACTCAGATAATGTAGTGGTTAGGGAGCTCACTATTGCATCTAAGGGCCCGAAAAAATGTGGCCACCGCTTTCGGCCTTAGTAGCGGCCAAGCCTAAGTCGGCTAAGCCCCCGGAAATGGAAAACAAAATTGTCGCCCAGATGGTATAATGGTTAGGGGATGTAAACCGCTGAGTTGGCTTCCGACCCAGGTATACTTGTTATATCCATGCAGAATTGGTTACCAACCCAGCGGGAGGTAACCACTAGCTGCCAGGCGGCAGCCCTGGGACGCCCCGGCAGAGCAAACGACATTTATTAAATACAAAAAAGAAATATACATGTGCATACAAGGCACTTGAAGAACAGTATCATAAAAATATAGATACATAAAAAAAACAACACAAACAGAGATATATACACACATATGTACATATATATTCCAAAATAAATAAAGGTATGTAATATATATATGTAATAATAAAAAAAAAGTCTGAAGTAATGACCA
>KK112534.1:0-58451 GCA_000611955.2 Stegodyphus mimosarum | reverse complement strand
TTCATTTTTTATTTCCGCTTGTTGTGGCCACAATCAACTTGGCACATGAAATGTGCCTATTCCAAAATAGCTCACATTTTAGATTAATTTTCAGTAAGAAAGAAGAAAGTAGCAGACAGCAGTCCAACTAGACCGAAGCGTAAAGAGCAAGTGCGTTACGTTCAGGGTGAAATCCCAATTCAGACTGAGTTAGTTTTGGTTTACAATGCATTTTGATTGGATATTTAATACTTCTGTAAAATTATTATTGGTTACTTGACTTTTTGTTACATTTACATCATCAGAATTATATAAGTGCCATATGACATGGATTAGTCCAGAAATTAGTTAGGACTTCTCTCTACATTGCAGGACTTTGGTTTATTGCAACCTTGCGATGCAAACGGCATCTCTTTCATACTACATATTTGGTTTTATTTAATTTAAGGAAATAGCACGTCAGGGGCTCTATGCAATTCCCCAGTGAGCTGGATAGGTTGCCCATAATTGGCAATATCCCCGCAATAGTTGTCCAGACTAGATTAGACTAGTCTAGAAATGACGCAGTGCGTAGAGAGGTTATTATTTTTAGAATTGAGAAGGGAAATTTACGTTGTTAATTTAATCTTAGACATACTCCTTATTTTTCTTACATATTCCCCCTCGTCAAGAAAAGAAAGGCGTAGCGACAAAGAAGCCTTTTTAAAGGAAAAGCGTTAAAGCAAATGAAGAAAAATAATTTGAAAAAATACCAATTTTGAAATTTTGACCAAAAATTACAAATCCTGAAATTTTGACCAAACTAATTACTTATATAATTGAAAAAATACCAATTTTGAAATTTTGACTAAAAATTACAAATCCTGAAATTTTGACCAAACTAATTACTTACATAATTCCAAAATATTAACTTATATAATTGTTTAAATAATATTTTAGAGTCCTTTAAAAATTCAGTCCAAACGTTTTTGTAATTTGCAGTCCATATAATTAAAATTTCTTCGGAGAAGTCTTTGTAAAGCTTTGAACACAATATATCACAGTTGAAAAACTTTTGCACACATATTACTAATTTTGAATAATCAAAATAAATTTCAAAATTTTCAGAACACATCTAATTTTCATTCGTATAACTTATATTTTAACATCATAAATTTGATAATAGTATTGCTAAAATTATGGGTTCACCAATATTGTCTTTCATTTGCAATTTCTGAATTTAACAAACTGAAAGGCCTCGCAATACTTCTAAACAAACATATCCATCATTAGGGCTAGCCTCTTGAGCTAACCACTGTGTTTTGCACTGGTGGCTCAGGGTCGCTAGGCAGTTACTTGAAAAATTTGAAAAGTGAAACGGGCATTCAGAGTGATTCAACGCAAAATCGCAAAACGAAAGTAATAGTCCTTCGGGACTAAATCCCTTTGGACTAAAAATTACACTCAATTATGAAATGAGAGCCTTCAAGATTATCTTATATGAAGAGGGTAAAAGGAACAACTGTACAGAGGTAATAATAGGCCTCTGTTTCGGAACCAGTACTCCCTCAACATACTTTATACTTTACAGCAACCCATAAATTTTTTACATGCATTAACCATAATTTCATATTACTTATCTGTACTAATTTCACTTATTTTTGTATCTACTTCATTTTTATAATAATTATAAAATTCTTTATTATTACAATGAGTCGACAGGATCGATCTCCGCCGCTAACCCCAATGGATGTGTCCAGGCGATATTCAAGTGATGTGTTGGCCAAAACTTTGCTCCAATGAACTCTCAACAATTTCCAGTGACGGGACTGCGAAATAAAAATTAGGAATTTGATTTAATGCCGCGTGTTGAAAGTTCATCGTATCTGCGTTTCCTTTTTTTTTCTGTTTCAAGGCCGTATGTGACAACATCTCTATTCTTCTAATGCTGTGCTGTGCTTTTCTCGTAATTTTAGTGTGTGTTTGAAAAATATCTTCCAAGTGTCTCAGTCTTCAAGTATGGTGTTTTTTCAAATGTGAAACTCATTTTAGTGAATTGAGAATGATTTTTCTTGCAAGATTTGTTCATCGTGTTCATTTTTAGTGCAACTAAAAATATCATATTGAAATTACTAATCATTATTATTATATTGAAAATCTGAATACATATTGCTGCTTCTTAAAAGTATAGTATTGTTTTATTAGTATTGTTTTATGAAAATGATATTATTTAAAAATTCGAACTCTAATACTTTAGTGAGGTTAGTGAAGAAGATTTAATTATTTTTCTGGAAGGTTGTTAACAATAATATATTTTGAAATTTGTGTTGAAAATTTTGAATAAGGATTTTATAATTATTCTAAAAATGAAGTGGCTACAAAAATAAGTGAAATTAGTACAGATAAGTAATATGAAATTATGGTTAATGCATGTTAAAAATTTATGGGTTGCTGTAAAGTATAAAGTATGTTGAGAGAGTACTGGTTCCGAAACAGAGGCCTATTATTACCTCTGTACAGTTGTTTCTTTTACACTCTTCATATAAGAAAATGTTGAAGGCTTTCATTTCACGATTGAGTGTAATTTTTTTTTATATTATTATTATACTTTTTATTATGGAATGTAGTAGTGCAGTTCTCAAAGGCCAGTTACCTTATGTAAGGAACGGAGGCTCTTTCAAGTAACTGCCTAGGCACCCCGAGCCACCAGTGGAAAAAACACTGGTTAGCTCAAGAGGCTAGCCCTAATGATGGATATGTTTGTTTAGAAGTATTGCGAGGCCTTTCAGTTTGTTAAATTCAGAAATTGCAAATGAAAGACAATATTGGTAAAACCATAATTTTAGCAATACTATTATCAAATTTATCACCACTTCTACGACGTTAAAATTTCTGCTGATCATTACTTCAGACTTTTTTTTATTATTTCATATATATATATATATATCTATACTTTATCAAAATAGTAAAGTTTACATGAAGAATATTATTCTTAGTAAAGGTTAGATACTATAAAAAAACAGAGTGGTTAGGGGAGCCTACTGTAGTACCGAAGTGTCCGAATTCGAATCCTGGAGAACTCATGGCTGTAATTGTCCGTCCCTTCATAGGAGGTAACGGTTGTCCAGCTATCAAACGGATCCATAAAAACGTCTTCGCCACATCTTGCCTTAGTAGTGCCATGCCTAAGTTGGCCAAGTGTCCGCCAATGAAAAAAAAAAGATATCTAGGTAAAGAAATGAATTAAAAGCTGATATTTACATGCACAATATTTTATTGCCAAATAATTTGAAAAGCTATCTCTTCAGCTCAAGGTTCTCAATGGTGATGACACATTCGCACGTTTCAACGATAATAAAGTAGATTTAAGAAAAATTTTATCTGTTATGGTTATGACAGACCCAGCCATCTTCTTTACTTTTGAATTATATCTGAAAATTTCCTTTCTATCTTTTATAACCTAATTATCTGCAATGAATGTGATTTCAACTCTAATACATATTTACCTCAACGTTTCCTTTTGCCATCCCAGTGCTAAATCATGTCACCTTGCCACCAAACCAGAAAACAAATATTTTTTTCTTATTTTTAGACGAAAAAGGCGTTAGCCGAGATTACTGCCACTAAATATTATCGCCCTGTATTATATATAAAGAAACTAAATAATAAAGCATGTACTTGGATGCATGTATGTTTCGCGCATTGTGAAAAAATCAACGGTACCCAGAGTCATCAAATTCTGCATAACGCAATTCTCCACCCGAACACGAGCATCTGGAAGCCCGAATCTTAAATTTGGAATTTAATTATTGTCCATTTCATTATTTTTAAAACTTGTGCAATGAATTTTTTATTAAACTGCTCAACAAGTCAAGCCAGCCGGGGCAACACTGTGGGCAATAAAATTATATCTTCAGCGAGCGATGTCTATCTGAAATTCTAAAAATATGTTGTTCTCAAATATTTTAGTCTAGTGTGGCGTTAGCAGAAATGCTCTAGAAACTTGTATATGTATGTAAGTTCAAAAACGCCCGTTTGGGCGTAATATAAAATCCGAAGGTCCTCAGATTTTTTATTTATTTTTTTTTCTGATGAATACCGTTCTCTCAAAATATGTTCCTCAGTATCTTTGATTTATCATTTCCTCAGTTGTATGAAATCGGTTGCTATATTGTTACAAAATTTTTTCTGCAGTCTTTGATAATGGTCATTAAATTTTTTCCTATGGCCTTTTTTCAAATGTTGGGAAAATGTCATTTCGTGGCTAGTATAAAAAAAGACTAAAAAGCCTATCATTATTTCGTTTCATCTTTCTATCAGTTGCAAATTATTCAGTTCTAGAAATTCAAACTTCAGGTAATTTTTTTTCACCTGTCTATAAACCCGTTGTTCAATTCTTAAATGTAACCATCTCTGATTGTAATTCTTGAGAAATTTATAGAGTATTTTCTCAATGTGATTTTATATATATTAACCAAACCAAAAGCGCATTAAAATTTCCCATTAAAGAACACAGATCGTATGAAGGAGCACGAATCAAACAAATCTTCGATAGCCATTCATAGGCGGGAAATTTATTCAAATTTTTATTTTAACCCTGTAAAAATTACCCATAAAGCTTCTTCAGTGGGTGAAGTTGATTTGCTTAAAATCTTTTACATTTACAGATCTTTATCTTTTTCGGCTAATGACATTAGCTCAACCTGCTTCTTCCTAATTTGCTCAGAATTTTAATATCTTGTTATATTTCTCGAAAATGGTGGTAGATCTCGTTTTGCTTTGCTCCGTCCATTGATTTGGAATGAAATGGTTGCTCTATTCCCGAGCAAATTACAATAGATGTTTGCTTGTTTTAAATTGCTTTTATCATAGGTAATCCATATTTTTTTGTTATCTGATCTAAATAGAGTTTTAATGATGCAACGTGTTTTTAAATTAAAGCCGCACTTTCTTCACTCTTTTTCTTCCAATTTATAAATATGTATATTACCGATGTTATGAAGACTCCACC
The DNA here is from genome assembly GCA_000611955.2 of Stegodyphus mimosarum. NCBI lineage: Eukaryota > Metazoa > Arthropoda > Arachnida > Araneae > Eresidae > Stegodyphus > Stegodyphus mimosarum. The sequence continues at coordinate 53,482 of KK112534.1, read as the reverse complement.
TGCGAAGCATGCTGCTGCTCCTTATTTATGCGACAATTGTCCGGTTGCACTGATAATCACATGATCAATATGCTAAAGAAAACTGTTTACTCCAAAAACTTCTTTCATACCCATTAAAATTGCTTTAAGTTTTACAACTGACGCTTCAGATTGTTGTCAAGTTTAATTGGACTTATTGTTCCGTTAATTGTCCGTTTAATTCGACTTATTGTTCCGTTAACTGTCCGTTTAATCGGACTTATTGTTCCGTTAATTGTCCGTTTAATTGGATTTATTGTGTCGTTAATTGTCCGCTTAATTGGACTTATTGTTACGTTACTTGGACTTATTATTCCTTAATTGTCCGCTTAATGGGTCTTATTGTTACGTTAATTTTCCGTTTAATTGGACTTATTATTCCGTTAATTGTCCGTTTAATTGGACTTGGTGTTACGTTAATTGGACTTATTAGTCCTTAATTGTCCGCTTAATTGGACTTATTGTTATGTTAATTTTCCGTTTAATTGGACTTATTATTCCGTTAATTGTCCGTTTAATTGCACTTATTGTTCCGTTAATTGTCCGTTTAATTGGACATATTGTTCCGTAATTGTCCGATTAATTGGATTTATTGTTCCGTTAATTGTCCGTTTAATTGGACCTATTGTTTCGTTAATTGTCCGTTTAATTGGACTTAGTGTTCCGTTAATTGTCCGTTTAATTGGACTTATTGTTCCGTTAATTCTCCGTTTAATTGGACTTATTGTTGTTATCACATTAATTTGACAGCAATATTTGTGCTGTCTACACTGACCTACCGAGCAACTTCCGATGTGAGTTAGCTTTGAGGCAACTGACGGAATAAGTTACTCAGAGGTGGCAGCATCTACTATCTGCCAGACACAACCTTAGGTCAGGGCAGAGCAGATCAGTAGAGCATTTATTGTCAAAGTTAAAATTACGGATGTTACAGTTATACAATAATTACAAATTGATTAGGTACATAACATACGTTGAAGAGTACGTCTAATGTGATATACAGAAGTTTTACAAAAGCGTAGTGACATGGCAGTAATCAGCTGCCGTTTACAACGGCAAACATTGGAACAGTACATAAAATAATTTTACACTATAAATTTTAAATTTTACATTTTCAAATAAAAATAGGAGGAGAGTCTCAATTTTAAAAAAGGAAATCGTAATAATTATACTACCAATTGTTACATATGAATGAATACATTGATTGGGCATACTAAATGTGAAGCTATATAAACAAAGAATTGAAAGTACCAAATATTAACAAATTCTGCCTTTCGATAAGGTAGACTGATTTACAACAAAACTTGTCCGCGAAACAGAGCATATACTATGCACTGCAAATAATAACATTCAAAACACTAAAACTGAAGCTGATACATTAATCAAGGAATTAAAAGTACTTAGAAAATGCATGCTACTGAGATAAAACAAAATCTGTCTGCCAGTTAGAGCATGTACCATGCATTATAAACTATATGCACCACAAATAGGTACATACATATACATTAAAATTGGTGAAATTCTATGCTACAGAGAAGCGAATGGTTCCTAATTTTGGTTGCTCAGAAGTAGGGCTGTATCCTAGAACCATTTTCCATGGCCTATGGTTACTTACGATATACAAGCGCATTTTTAATTTTCCTGGAAAGTGTCAACTGGAGGTTGCCAGTCGATAGCCAGGATTGACATTACTTTTCAATTATTCCTTAATTGGTTTCTTCCACAAATTTTTCTAGTAGTGGTTACGGTGAAATGCTTCAAAAAATAGTATATGCCATGCACGGGAAATTCAGAGAAAAAGAAATATTGAATTTCTAAGAAAAATTCGAACTTAGAACATGCCTACCGACATTGCCAAAGGAAAACAAATGTGCTTGGAATCGAAGGATTACAGTATAGGTGTATATATATATATATATATCGTCTGCTCGGCACCAAAGTCACGAACCTATGAAATCGCTGCTTAGAGGAAACACGTCTAAACATTTAGCAGACGTTGAGTTTTGAAAAAGTCCAGACATGACATCCGAAAAATTCACGTGTAGGTTCATTTCATAGGATATAATCCCTTTTTTTTAACCTATCGTAAAATTTTGAAAAATAAAGGGCAGGATAGGTGTATGTGGGAGCATTAAAATAAAGTACAGAGTTTATCGTTTGCATGCGACAGACTGCTTAGTAAGGAACATATAAATCTAATACAAAAGTAAAGAAATCAAATGTTTTTGTTAAATTTTAAAAAGTATTTTGCAGTTGGAATATTCTAATAATGTTTTCAAGACGTAAAACAGAAAATGTAAATTAATGGAAGTTTTTAACCAGGAAATATTTCAGTTATGTTTAAAAGATGGGATAAGTTATTGTTAGGCATATTATGATAAAAGAAAAAAAAGTGGGGTTATTTCTTAGTATAAAATGGTTTCGTAAACTTTTCTAATTGAAAATAAAATATTTAACATTGATAAAATTTAATTAATAATTATTTAATAGTTCTTACTTCTGTGGTCCAATCGATTATTCTACTTATAATAAATATTTATTTAATATTCTATATAAAATTTTCATAGCATAACACTGTAAACGAATGTAAGACTGTTTTGTTTCGTAATCAAAAACCGTTCGTTTAATTGATATGAGTGCAAGTTACGTATGGTTTTAAAAGTGTTTCATAATTTTCTTCAGTTAATTAATTAATAATTCAGTTACAGAACTTTCAATATTTCTTTTGAAAAGACAAAATGTTATAGTTAATTTTTACAAATGCTACAGCACAAAATGTTACAGTTAATGTTAATTGTTAGTTGAACTTCATTTTAAGAGAACGTATAAACAAATTAATTTAGGTTGTTAACGTTTTCTTAATTTACCGACTTTCACTTTTTAAAACTCAAAAAATTTTCATTTAATGGGAAATACTTAAAAAAAAAGATTCATAAATTATAATAAGAAGTTAGCTTATATGCTAATTAATTTCCGAACATTCATAGAGTTATATTAAGGAATAATTGGAAACATGAATTGTTTTGTTTTTGCTTACGCTCACTGGTCTGACAGTAACATCAACCCAAGCCCACGAACTTCCTCGTGGCAAGAAGCGCAAGATACGCCTGTCGTTGGCAACAGCCTTCAGCACCTTACAGTGGTGTGATTTACCTCAGTTCCGCCACCAATTTTGATGGAGAGCACCCCATGTTGACGGGGCCTCCCACCTCTCTCCCCTTCCACCAAACCACCGGAGAGAAAACACACAATAGAACCATTGGCCGCATATTTAAAGTGCCGCTATGCCGCACCAATACTATACATTTCCAAACATCCATGCCTTCTCCGGGATTCGAATCCGGGTCCTTCGGCGCATGGCAATCAGCTATACTAACTGCTATACCAGTTGGGCGGCAAAAACTTCAGTAGTTCTTTTTTAATGAGCTTTATTTATATTAGAAAATGGCAGGAAATAAGGGTGCAAATAAGTTAGCAAACAAGAATTAATCCTGCATTTAGAAAATTGAAAATATATTTTGAATTATATAAAAATTATTAATCTTTCAACGGCAAAAATATTTTAGTTCAGTTCTAGAAATATTAAAGCAGAGCCATACAATACTTCTATTTTATTTTAATTAGCAATGTTTTCCGGGAGCTGTTATAAAAATTTACTGTTTGATTGATTCCTATTAAAATATTTTCACAGAATCCTTTTACGTATACATAGTGAATTTTTTTAACATAACAAAATATGGCATTTTGTTAACAGTTATTTTGTTATTTTTAATGAACACGAAAATCTTAGATTTCAGCTTTTAAGTTTATAGTTCACATGAAATTAGAATTGTTTATAATAATTTGAGTTGTAGTATTTAAAATACACAAGACAATAATCCTAATTCTTATTTAAATTTATTTAATAAATGAAAATTTGAGATATAAATTTGAAACTGTTATCTATGTATAGAACTGTACTTTCATTCTGATACCTTTCTCTATTCTAAATTTTAGCCTGCCATGCGATTACTTACAGACATAAACATTATTATAAATGAAAGCCGAAATTATATGAAATAATTCCTAATAATAATAAACTAAAAAATTTTATCTTCCGTTATTTCTGCTTTCAGTTTGTAGAGACATTAGGTATTTTTGGAAGCATCAGACATGAAAAATGAGCAACGCCTTCGCCGGGAATCGAACCACACAGACCTCTCGGTTACGTGTCGAGCTTGCAGACCTCTACACCACGAAGGCATGCGAAGAAGGCGGGAGAAATACCTTATATACTCCCCCTTTTAAAGGGCGACTGGGGTTTGGGCGACCCAATCGCCAAATCTCGGTGGCGGAGAATCATCATCTACCACCTTTTTAGTTCGGGCGTCAGTGTAGAGACATTAGGTTATTTTGAAGGAGGAGACATGAAAAATTAGCAACGCCTTCGCCGGGAATCAAACCACGGACCTCTTGGTTATGCGTCGAGCATGCAGACCACTACACCACGAAGGTATGCGAAGAAGGCGGTAGAAATACCTTATAAGTTTACGAAATACATAAAATCATCAATCAAGACATTTCTCTTGAACCTCAATAAATAAATAAAAATCTGAAAGGTTTCATATTTTAACGGTCGTCCAAAGGGTTTGCTCAGGTTTCTTACGCTCTCCCTGAGCTTGCAGTCTACGAGACTGCTGTTACACTCATTTCTGCTAACACCCCCATTTTTGACTTTTTCTCTTTATTATTAAGCATAATTTTCTTCGCACTTCCGCCATATGCAATCTAACAGCAAATTAAAAAAAAAAAAAACCTTTAAAAGCAGCATAGCAGTATACGTTTGGAATTCTCGATGCAATATTAAGTTTTGGTTTCACAAAACTTTTTTTGGTCTTTTTCTATTAACCTTTGTGTTTACTTCATGTATTAAACAGTGCGTTATTGGCACTTACGCCACATAAAATTCGATTAAAGGGTAAAATCATAAAATGTTTATAAAAGGCTTATCTTTAGAATTTCCGATGCAGAGACTCGACAGCTGGTTAGATAATATAAATGGTTTTTTTAGTGTTGCTATTGCTCGCTTTGAAATCGTTGAGTTTTTAATCAAAAAATTGATGAAGTTTCACAAAATTTGAAATAGAGAATAAAACAAATTGAAATTCCAAATTCGAACTTCCAGGTGCTGGTTTTCGGATGGAGGAATATGTTATTCAAAATTTGATGGCTCTAGGCACTGTTGGTTTTTTTACAGTGCGAGAAACATACATACATTCACCTAGATTCTTCATTGCTTAATTTGTTTAAATATAATACAGAACGTTAATATTTGGTGGCAACAATTTGAAAAGTGAAACGGGCATTTTAGTGACCCGACGCAAAATTCTCTTTCAAGACTAATATCCCTTCCGCGATAACGCCCCTTTCAGCTAATAAAGTTATTTCCATGACGAAAATTCATGACAGATTGATGAATAATGTGACATATTTACAGTATCTTTGAATCAGAAATAGTACGTTGTTTTCTTGGGTCAGTTCTATATGTATATGAATTCTTGAAAAGCTTAGTTCATGTATTTATGAAACTTTAGCAATAAATGTATAATAAAAAGTTTTCATTTATTTATATATTTATCTAATTTATTAGTGTAATTTTTTATATTGAGGATGTATCTATCAAATAGTTTCAGCAAATTATATTGTGAAAATAATGGAGATAAACATCTGAATTATATGTTAGAGAATTTAAGCCTCTGTGATTAAGCATCGTTTTCTTCGCAATTACGCCTTTTAAAGTTCGACAACAAAATCAGAAAAAAGTTAAAAGTTGCTTAGAGGGATATGCGTAGAAATTCCGCCGCTGTGTTAAGTGTTGACACGCACTTTTATATTTTTTTCAGTCTTTTCTCAGTTCATCATATCAATGTTTAGTTTTGTTAGTAAGAAAGCTTACAAAACTTTTTTTGGTTTTCTATTATTAATGTTTCTTGCGTTAAATTTATATATTAAATATTATGTTATTCTTACTTAGGTCACATAAAACCGATTTCAAAGCAAAATCACAGAATATTTAAAAGCAGCATATCTTTAAAATTACTGATAGGGAATCTTGCTCGCCGGAAGTAAATATGTTTTATTCCATACAGGGCTGCCATTGCTCGCTTTCAAATCGTTGCGTTTGCAAATCAAAAATTCATTAAAAGTTTACAAAATAGGAAATAAATAACAAAAAATTCATTCTATGAAAATACTGAATATTTTTAAACTAAACAGAGCATGTCTTAAACGTATTTTTATTATTTAAATCAATCAGTTTCAAATGTACGAAAAGAAAATTCTTAAGTACTGCATTTATTACTTTCAAATAACTTAGTTTATTCATCCACAAGAGACAGATTCAATTTGAAAAGATAAATATCTTATAGTTTACTGAATTGCAACAGACTCGAATGAAAAGTTGAACAACGCATGAATAGTGAAATCCCATTTTGAGATTAATAGCCCCTTTTGGGCTAAAAATCAATTGATCAAGAATGATATATTACAGCTCTAATAACAATATAATACTGCTTAATTTGTTTCATACTGAGATGATGTTTCAGTTGTGAATCCAAAAAAAATCAAATAATAAACAATTTAATTTAATAAATTAAAATATTTATTATTTAATTAAGCTGTAATGTTTGAACAACGATGTTTCTGTGCGTTCGTTTTAAATTATTGTGTTGGTGTATATATATGCAGACGCCTAAGCGCCCTCTTTCGCAGCAGGCAGTCAATAACATTAAAGGATGAACATAAATTAAAAATTACGTTCAAAGCGTTCTGAAATACATTGTTCAAAACAATTAGAGGATAATATAATTTTGGATATACATTGCGAATATTGAAACGTTTTGGAAGCTTAAATATAAACTACGGATATAACAAGTTATGCGAGACGAAAAATATGTAGTCTATTAATGATTGATTTCTTCTCCTAAATTTTATCTCTCAGAACTCAAATTATGCTTTCATGTTCGCATTCTAAAACAGGAAATAAGTTAAATCACTAAAACAAAAAGTATATTGTTCTCAAACTGCAAAACGAAAACGCTGCTGACTTCTGAGGCAGGAAGTCCGTGAGAATGTTTCACCCTGCTCTCAAATTGGGTTTAAATCCAGCCAAACGGGCTGACTTCACTCGCGTTTTCGTGGTTTATTCCATACGTAACGCAGATAAGAGCCAGTTTGGCTTAGTCTACCATGAAGGCATTTCTCCCTTTAGACAGATAGACCTCTAGTGCTTTGTCGCGGTCAAATAAACCAAAGAGACCTCTTGTTGGCTGCGATTTCCACTTTGTTCTCCTGTGTAGCGGTGAAAGTTTGTCATATTTTTCTTTAGTTTCTAAATATACTTCAATCTTGATATGATAAAAATGTTTTATCTTTCAGGTTCTTCAACATATTAAAAATTTAAAAATTCCTAATCTCAAAAAGTTGTCGATAACTTTAAATTATTTCTTATTTCTTTAATTACTTATTTAGAAGAGAGCTGGAAAACATTCTTCATTTGGCTTTAGCCAATTAGGTAGACAGCCCTCCTTTGCTATGGCATAATCAGATAAAACCAAAGCAGGTTACTATATTTGGAAAACTTGCGGAAGGTAATTGACAAGCTAACCTTTCTCCGCAGAATGTGTTAGATAATATACTCGACTGGTTTCTTGATTGAATATGCAGAAATAATTGTTCAGATTACTCACTCAATAAACAGGAAACAAAATAGGCGTTATATCCATCACTAATAAATATTCAAAACTCTGGCGTTTTCATCTTAGGGCAAATGTACACTGCGAAAAAAAAATCAAGTTGAACAGCTCCCCTTCTACTAGGCCGATTGATGAAATTCAAATTGCATTTTTCATGTCACGAAAGCGCAACTAAGACATATATTAGATTTATATATAACATTGTTCTAATATAGATATTTTGACATAAAATCTGAATCTTTCAGAAATGAAATGCCAATTCTTTTCCGTATTTCGTTTCTATGATTGAAATTATACATAATATTAAATTGTGTAAAATTTGAAGCGAAATTTAAGGAGAAATTCAAAATTTATGTTGGCGCATTTTTTCAGTTTGCACCAAGAGTAATTCCCTTGGCGAACTTCTTAGTTACACCTATAAGACAACCTATTTTCCTTTCCCTTTTTACATTGTGTTGTTAAGATATTAGGTTAATTCGTAAGCAGGAGTGATAAAAAATGAGCAACACCTTTACTGGGAATCAAACCACGGACCTCTCGTTTACGCGTCGAGCGTGCTGACCACTAGACCACGAAGGCATGCGAAGAAGGAGGGAGAAATAACTTATACACTCTCCCTTTTAAAGTGCGCTTGGGGATTAAGGGCTCCAATCGCCAAATCGCGGTGGTGGAGAATCATCATCCACGACCTATTTCAGTTCGGCCGTCACTGTAGAGACATTAGGTTAATTCGGAAGCAGGAGTGATAAAAAAAATGAGCAACTCCTTCACTGGGAATCGAACCACGGACCTCTCGGTTACGCGTCGAATGTGCTGACGACTACACCACGAAGGCATGCAAAGAAGGCGGGAGAAATACGTTATAGTGTAAAAGCGGAAAAAAGCCACATTGTTCCGACTTTTAAATAATTTTAGCAAAGCGCCTAAACCACATTTGAGGTTATTATTGATTTCAACATATATGCTAAATTTCAAAATGCGCCAACTCATGTATATCTTCGGAAATTTTGAATAAAAGCTCTGCTGTTTCGCAGGCATGCATAGAAATACATCTACTTTAAGACGATAGTAAAGTTTTATAGATTATTCTTCAAAATCTGTCAAACAATTTATAACAATTATTTGAAAATAGAATATATATATATATAAAATTGGTGAATTTTATTTGAAGTGAATCTAAATTTCGAAATGTGAATAGAAGAATTAAATAAGTTTAATAAAAAAGAGAGATTAATAAATATACGTACCAAACTCAATTAACATGGAAGAGCTAAAAGTTTGAGAGCTAATTTTTTAAAAAGTACTCGTGCGATTTCTACAAAACTTGGCTGTTTGGCATAATTTGAGTCGTAGAATCGAAATATGGAAAAGAACTGGCATGTCATTTGAGAAAAAATCCGGTTTTGTGTCAAATTACCTACATTAGAACAATGCTATATATAAATCTAATATATATCCTACGTCGCGCTTTCGAGACATCAAATGTCCAATTTGAATTTCGCTAATCGACGCAGTAGAACGGGTAATATAGAACTGTCTCATTTTTTTCGCATTGTACAAATAATGTTACTAATACTTACTAGTGAAAGGATATCATTTTTCACATCACAGAGGGAAATGCTATTTTAACACACTTCCATATTTAGAAAGAATTAAATTGAATTCGTCCTTCAATTTTTAGCCTAAAAAGGGGTATTAATTTCAAAACGGGATTTTTGGGCTCTTTCACTATAAACGGCTTATCACTTTTCAAACTGTTGCCACCAAATCTTATCCACCAATATTGTTTTCAAAGAAATTAAATAATGAAGAATCTGCATGCAGGTATGTATTATGTTCCTCCCATTGCGAAACAACGACGCTACATAGATCCATCCGATTTTAAATAAGGTGGTTCTCCACCCGAACTTGTGCATCTGAAAGCCCGAATTTAAAATTTGATTTCTTATCTTTTATTTAATATTTTGTAAAACTTTAACGAATTTTTGATTAACAAACTCCACGATTTGAAAGCAAGCAGTTGCGACACTATACGTAGCAAAATTTTGTTATCGCCAGTGCTTGAGACTGTCTATCGGAAATTTTAAAGATATGCTGTTTTTAAATATTTTGTGATTTCGATGTTGAATTTAATTTTGTGTTGTGTAAGTACGAAGAACGTGATCTTTAATAAATAAAGTTAAGTTCTAAAAGGTTAAAAAAGACAGTTTTTTGTTAGGCATCTTACTAACAATGTATTAATATGATGAATTAAGAAAAGATTGTAAAAAATATAAAACGTATGCTATCGTTTAATAATGCGTCAAGAATTCTAAACATACGTTGCTATGCAAATTTTAAAAATTTTCTGATTTTGCTGTTGAACTGTATGGGAAGTAAGTGCTAAGAAAAGAATGCTTAACCATAAAGATAAAATGACAAAAAAAGCAAAAAAAGTTGTTTAGTAGGAATTAATGCAAGAGCAGGATGGTAAAATTCGATCTCAGCGAGAGCGTAGAAAACCTTAACAAACCGCTTTTGGTCGACCGTTAAAATTCGAAGTCTTTAAAACATCTTTTTGTTTAGTATTAAAGCCATTTATATCGTTATTTTACATTATCGCTATATTTCATAATTGTTTTGAGGAGCGGACGCACCAGGTTTTAATTATCTATCACATTTATTCGAATTTTCTGATGCTTTAGTTAAAAGTGAAAACTAATTTAATCGTAAATCACATTTTCTTGCGAAGCAGAACCATTTCCTTGTCTACGCTACATTCCATCTGTGCGATAAATTTGTGCTTACCTAAAAATAATGGTTTATCGTAATGGCGCCAACATTTCAAACGATATGAGAACGATTCCATAAATTCGTTGCTATGACAACTAGTGCCGCATTCAGAATGGAGGTTGAAAGTTCTCGGCCTGGAAGCTATGATGCAAGGTAAGTGATCTGTACGAATAAAATGAGTTTCAGCCAAGTGCTTACTACTTAGAATTATTCTCGTCTGGCTATTTTATTCCGAAAGGCATGAGGATTTAAATCATCCTCTTTTTGTTTTTTGTCGGCTAGAGAAATGGAACAACTGTTGGATGTACTGGTGAACAAACGGTTACTTTTCATTTTTATTTCTTCTCTGGCGAGGAATATTTTATTTTAAAATTCGTCGTTGAAGTAACTCATGCGATTATGTGTTACGTAACTGCATTGGCTGAAATCAAAAGGAAACAATTCGAGCAGTGTATAAAAGTTTTGTAAAATTGCTTCATAAGTTAAAATTTTTGACAAATTCAAGTTCTCTTTACCATGAAAAATTGGAAATATATCATGCGGAAAATAAGCAAATGCAGATTGGTTTTGAAATTGTGGTCTTCAAAATCTCTGCAAGAACACACGCTTTTTAGTTTCTGTTTATGGTTTTGCTGCAAAAGTAAATGTAAAAATGGCCATGTGTATTTTAGAGAACATTGCTTTTGAAGGACAGTTTTGTAGGAAAATGTTTTCATTTAATAAATAGCGAAAGAACTTTTGTTTAAAAATTGTTTGATTTAATCAAAATTTCTCAGCTTACACGAAGCATTTTGCCGACTTATGTACTGAGTATCTTTGAATAATATTAACTATTCAAATTAGTTTCACAATTTTTGATTAACCTTTGGCTTGAAATATTCTTATTTTAGAATTAATTACGGCCCGATTTTTTCAGTACGTTTCTTCCGGTTTTTCACTATTTCCTAATAAGAAGTCATTTACGATCAGTCTTTTGTTCCCACCACGAATGTAATAAAATTAAGCATGGTTATAAGATGTTGTTTTGTGCTCTTGATCTCCTGTTGCGTGATATTAGTCCAAAGAGGCAAATTGGCCAGAAGGCCTATTAATTTCGTTTTGGCACTTCGCGTTTCACTATAAACGTTGATTCACTTTTCTAATTGTTGCCATCAAATATTATCGCCCTGTACTATATTTAAAGAAATTAAATAATGAAGAATCTGCAAAAATGTATGAATGTTTCTCGCACTGTGAAAAAACAGCGGAACGTACCCTGCAAAGAAAAGGGGGTGGTTAGTTCTATATCTTCCGTTCTGCTGGGCCGATTGACGAAATTCAAATTGCGTTTTTCATATCTCGAAAGCGCAACTTAGGATATATATTAGATTTATACATAGCATTGTTCTAACGTAGGTATTTTGACACGAAATGGGACTTTTTCTGAAATGACGTGCCATTTTTTCACATATTTCTAATCTACGACTCAAATTATGCCAAACTATTAAATTCTATAAAATGTTGCGCGAAATTTAAAAAAGAAATTCAGAAATTTATCTTGGTGAATTTTTTTCAGGTTGCACCAAAAATAATTTACTTGAAGAACTATCGCTCAAAAAAAATATGCCAAATTTCAAAACGAGCTAATATGTAAATTCACGTGTATCTTAGAAAATTTTGAATAATAAACTCTAATTTTTCGCAGATGTGCCTAGAAATACATCTACTTCAAGATGATGTTAGAAATTTTATAGATTATAACACAAAAATGTTTTCAAAAAATTTATAAAAAATATTTTAAATATAAATTTAAAAAATGAATCATAAAAAATGGGCAAATTAAGCCTAAATCTCGAATTCTGGAGGAAAGAATCAAATACGTTTAATAAAAAAGAGATGTTAAAACATATATATATATATATCAAATTCATTTAACAACGAGAAACTAAAATTTTGAGAGATAATTTTTTAAAAACTTCTCTTGCGATTTTTAATAAACTTGGCAGTTTGGCATAATTTGAGTCATCGAATCAATATATGGAAAACAATTGGCATGCCATTTCAGAAAAAAGTCCGGTTTTGTGTCAAAATACCTACAATAGAACAATGCTATATATAAATCTAATACATTACTTAAGTCGCACTTTCGAGGCATGATAAAAAGCAATTTTAATTTCGTCAATCGGACAAGTAGAACAGGAGACATAGAACTGTCTCATTTTTTTTTTCTGCGCAGTGTACATCCATCAAATTATGAATAACGGTGGTTTCCACACAGGTATGGGTATTTGGAAGCCCAAATTTGTATTTAGTATTTGTTGTATTATCTATTTAATATTTTGTAACGCTTTAACCAATTTTTCATTTACAAACTCAACGATTTGAAAGCGAGCAGTGGCAACATTGTACCAAAAAAAAATATATCCAGCGCGAGACTGTGTATCGGAAATTCTAAAGATATGCTCATTTTAAAATTATTTTGAGATATTGCTGTTGAACAGAATTTTATGGTTTAAGTGCGAAGAACATGATATTTAATAAATAAACACACAAATCGTTAAAAAACGACCCTTTAGTCGTAATGTAAAATAAAAAACTTTTCAGATTTTTCCCCCTTCTTTAAATTTTTTATTTTCTCGATGTTTGTTTTCTTTAGTTTAAAATTTCATCTATACACTGGTGTGCAAAAATTAAGGACGAAGTCGAAAAATTAGCATATCAGCTGAACGAAGAGGCAGAGCGGATAGAATGACCAATCAGGAGATTAAGTTAGGTGATGTACGGTAGCAAATGCGCAAATATGCAGATAGACGTAATGGGGGAGTGTCGGAGTAGTATAAAGCATGTTGTCGGTGTAAGATCAGTATTCCTGGCAAAGAGATTGCACGCCGTATAGCAGTTAAAATCACACCGAATTGCTGCCTCAGCGAGAAATGGCGAATAATCAATCCGTTAGACGACATCTAGATGCTTTTACCCGAGGTCGAATCATTGGGAAGTTGGAGGAAGGCCGCAGTGTGACAAGTGTGGCTGCAGAGTTCGAAATTGCTCACAGCATCGTTTCACGACTTTGGAGACAATTTCAAACTACAGAAACAGCTATCCGGAGGTTTAGTAGTGGTCGTCCACGAGGAACCACACCCGCAGGTGACCGGTATATTGCATTACAGGCCAGAATAAACAGGGGCAGACAGTGGGAGAAATCGCTAGACACACGACACAGGCGACTGGATGACCGATATCGCGTTTTACCGTGGCCAGAAGACTGCACGGTGGTGGTCTGTTTGCACGACGCCCTGTACGGTGTGTACCTCTAACGCCTGCCCATCGGAGAAGGCGTTCTCTGTGGTGCCGGGAACACCGAAATTGGAGAGACAATGAATGGGGACGAGTACTCTTTACAGATGAGAGCAGATGTAGTCTGAGCTGCGATTCTAGACACATACACATCTGGACAGAGCGGGGAACACGCAATAACCCCTTCAACATCATCAAAAGGGATTGTTTTGGAGGTCGCGGAGTTCTCGTTCGAGCAGACATAATGCTTGGTAGCCGGACCGACCTTCATATCTCCCAAGGAGGTTCGTCACCTGGGACTGCTATTGTAACAGGGTTCTTCTTCATTATATGCGTCTTTTCACAAGAGCTATGGGTCCTCAGTCCCTCTTCATGGACGACAACGCTCCACCTCATCGCACAGTTACTGTCGAAGAGCTGTTGGAGAGTGAAGATATTGAACACATGGATTGGTCGGCAAGGTCTCTGGATCTAAATACCGTCAAGCATGTACGGAACTTACTAGGAAGACCCGTGGCAGCACGTAACTTATCGCCAGTAACGATCCCGAAACTGCGATTGGTGCTACAAGAGGAACGAGCAGCAGTGTCTCAACAGCTCATTAACAACCACATATCCAGCATGCACAAATGATGTGAAACCTCCCTAGCAGTCAGGGGAGATCATATCCCCTATTAAAGACCTGATTTTTTTTTGCTTGACACCCATCACAGGGATGTTTCGGCCTTCAGTCGCATTGCGCTCCATGCTACTTTTTCAATAAAGCTTCTTTTTATCCCTCTGATTTCTCTTTTAGTAAGTGTTGCTTATATTACTCATGTCCTTACGTATTGGGGATCTTACGGTATTAAATGTGTTGATTTGGAAAGCTTTTGTACAAAGTTATATTGAAAAAACCGTCTCGTCCTTAATTTTTGCACACCAGTGTATATTTCATTATCATATATTTCATTCTTATTATTCTACTACATATTTTCTGCTTATTCCACAACGAGAGTTTGCCGATTAATACACTCAGTATCTTTGAATAATATTAAATATTCAAATATGGTTTTACAATATTTGATTAACCTTCTAAAAGGATTTGTCTTGAATACTTTTATTTTAAATTTCAGTGCGGCGCGATTTCAAATACACTTGTGTGCAAAAATTAAGGCCGAAGTCGAAAAATTAGCATATTAGCTGAACGAAGAGGCAGAGCGGACAGAAAGACCAATCAGGAGATTAAGTAAGGTGATGTACGATAGCACATGCGCAGATATGCAGGTAGACGTAATGGGGGAGTGTCTGAGTAGTATAAAGCATGTTGTCGGTGTAAGATCAGTATTTCTGGCAAAGAGATTGCACGCCGTATAGCAGTTAAAATCACACCGAGTTGCTGCCTCAGCGAGAAATGGCGAATAATCAATCTGTTAGACGACATCTGGATGCTTTTACCCGAGGTCGAATCATTGGGAAGTTGGAGGAAGGCCGCAGTGTGACAAGTGTGGCTGCAGAGTTCGGAATTGCTCACAGCATCGTTTCACGACTTTGGAGACAATTTCAAACTACAGGAACAGCTATCCGGGGGTTTAGTAGTGGTCGTCCACGAGGAACCACACCCGCAGATGACCGGTATATTGCCTTACAGGCCAGAAGAAACAGGCGGCAGACAGCGGGAGAAATCGCTAGACACACGACACAGGCGACTGGACGACCGATATCGCGTTTTACCGTGGCCAGAAGACTGCACGGTGGTGGTCTGTTTGCACGACGCCCTGTACGGTGTGTACCTCTAACGCCTGCTCATCGAAGAAGGCGTTCTTTGTGGCGCCGGGAACACTGGAATTGGAGAGACAATGAATGGGGACGAGTACTCTTTACAGATGAGAGCAGATTTAGTCTGAGTTGCGATTCTAGACACATACACATCTGGACAGAGCGGGGAACACGCAATAACCCCTTCAACATCATCAAAAGGTACTGTTTTGGAGGTCGCGGAGTTCTCGTTCGAGCAGACATAATGCTTGGTAGCCGGACCGACCTTCATATGTCCCAAGGAGGTTCGTCACCTGGGACTGGTATTGTAACGAGTTTCTTCTTCCTTACATGCGTCTTTTCACAAGAGCTATGGGTCCTCACTTCCTCTTCATAGACGACAACGCTCCACCTTATGGCACAGTTACTGTCGAAGAACTGTTGGAGAGTGAAGATACTGAACACATGGATTGGTCGGCAAGGTCTCTGGATCTAAACCCCGTCAAGCATGTACGGAACTTACTAGGGAGACCCATGGCATCACGTAACTTATCGCCAGTAACGATTCCGAATCTGCGATTGGTGCTACAAGAGGAACGAGCAGTAGTGTCTCAACAGCTCATTAACAACCACATATCCAGCATGCACTGATGATGTGAAACCTGCCTAGCAGTCAGGGGCGATCATATCCCCTATTAAAGAGCGGATGTTTTTTGCTGGACACCCATCACAGGGATGTTTCGGCCTTAAGTCGCATTGCGCTCCATGCTACTTTTTCAATAAAGTTTTTTTTATCCTTCTGATTTCTCTTTTAGTAAGTGTTGCTTACATTACTCATGTCCTTACGTATTGGGGATCTTACAGTATTAAATGTGTTGATTTGGAAAGCTTTTGTACAAAGCTATATTGAAAAAACCGTCTCGTCCTTAATTTTTGCACAACCAGTGTATGTTTTCCAGTTTTTTTCAGTATTTTCTAATAAGAAGTCATTTACAAACAGTCTTTTGTTTCCTCTACGAATGTTGTAATATTTATAAGGTTATCAGTTACTGTTCTGCGTTGTTGCTCTCTTATCCTGTCCATTGCAAACTGTTTAGTCTACTATTTTTTTGTTCTTTTTAACTAATATAAATGTGTGGAAGTAATCTAATGTTCCCATGTTTTCCTTACTGTCAACCGTTCATTTCGAAATATGTAAATGTTACTTACATTGCTATTGATAGCAAGTTGAGAAATCCTACTAAACAGGAATTTCAGTTGTTTTCACTTTCAGAAATTCAGTTTTCTTCCTTGGATTCTTGCTAAGATCCATATCGTTCTGTAATTCTACACAAGCATGCACCGTCCAGATAGGAAAATGTTTAGCGATGCCGATTGCTATATCGAATGGCCTAGGTTCGAATCCCGCAGAAGACATGGGCTTTTGTAAATTAATAGTGTCTGTGCGGGATGAGGGTACTCAAAACATGCAGCGAGCGGAAAGTCCTCTTGAGATGTTGCTGGTAGGAAATGATAGTGGGATACCCTCCGGTACTCTTCTTCAAAACCAGTTCTTGGAGGACGCCTCCTGCTTTCCATTGTCGATCTGAAGTTGCAGTTGGCAGCTGGCTCCCTACCTTTCCATAATTCATTCGATGGTTTGTCGGTAGCTTTACTTAGCAACCTGCTTTAAACATATGCAATAATAGTTGATGCTTCAAGCCGAAAACCATTTGGTAATTTTGAGTTTATTTGCACATGCATTATCATCTCTATTAAAGAACAGTTTTTCCTTCGCTATACTGTTACGAAAAAAAATACAGTTCTATATCTCTCGCTCTACTGAGTCGATTGACGAAATTGAACTTGCGTTTTTCATGTCTCGAAATTGCGACTTAGGGTATGTTTTAGATTTATATATAGCATTTTTCTGATAAAGGTATTTTGACACAAAATCGGACTTTTGTCTGAAATAACATATCATTTTTTCCGATATTTCAAATCTACGCCTCAAATTATGCCAAACTGCCAGTTTTGTAAAAATCGCACGAGTAGTTTTAAAAAGGTAGCTCTCAAAATGTTTGCTCCTCAACTGCAAAAAATTAAAGTTTTTTTTTTTAGTCCAAAGGGAATTAGTCCCGAAGGACTATTACTTTCGTTTTGCGATTTTGCGTTGATTCACTCTGAATGCCCGATTCACTTTTCAAATTGTTGCCACTAAATGTTATCGCTCTGCATTAAAGTTTAAAAAATGAAAAATCTGCATAAATGTATGCATGTTTTTTTTTTTTTTTTTTTTGACGTAGCTTTCTCTTCAAAAATCGTCTGCGTGCGTTGCACGGGAAAATAAAAAGGAATTTTAATTACAGTTCTAAATAAATAGCCAAATAAATGTGAAATTCGTAACAATATTCTCTAAAACTTTAACGAATTTTTCATTAACAAACTCAAAGATTTCAAAGCCAGCAATACCAACGTTGTACAGAAAAACATTTTTATCTCCAGCGCGTGAGAGCGTGTACCGAAATTTCTAAAGATATGCTCAATTTAAAATTATTTTGCGATATTGCTGTTGAACTGAATTTTATGGTTTAAGTGCGAAGAACATGGTATTTAACAAATAAAGGTAACACACAGAATGTTAAATAAACGTCCCTTTGGACGTAATTTAAAATCTGAAACATTTCAGATTTTTTTTTTTTAAATATACGTGAATTTATATATTATAAGCTTCTGAAATGTGGCATATTCGTTACAAGCGATAATAACTCCAAATGTGTTTTACGCACTTTGTTAAAATTATTTGAATTTAATGAACGTGACCTTTTTTTCCGTTCGTGAAAAAAATGAAAGGGAAATAGGTTGTTTCTGAATTTCGCACCAAGTATTACAAAATTTAATATTTAGGCATAATTTGAGTTGTAGAATCAAAAAATGGAAAGACATTGGCATGGCGTTTCAGAAACCGTCCGATTTTGCGTCAAAATAACTACATTACAACAATATATATAAGTTTACGATATAGCCAAAGTCACTCTTTCGAGACTTGAGAAGCGCAATTTGAATTTCGTCAATCGGCCCAGTAGAACGGGAGATATGGAACTGCCCCATTTTTTGCGCGGTGTACAAGAGAATCAGAAACTTAAATTTTGTGAGAAATACCAAGTATTTTTAAGTAATTTTCAGTCTATTTGTTGCAGTATTTTGTAGCACTGTCAGATCTGAGAACTTTTCTTGCCTTTCTGAATTTGTTTTCTCTTTGCTATTGATTTTATCTAGTACTTCAACCTTTGAAGGAAATAAATTTTAGAATAACTCGAACAGTCATTAGTGAGAGTTAACAAAATGTGTTTTCCCTAAGCTGCCAACTTCCCTTACACGTATGTGTACACATATATCCAAAACCACACTTTTGGACAAGATTTTCTGTTAGTTTTGTTTTAATACAAGTCGATCTCTTTTTATGTAAAATAACATGTGAATTACATAATGTCACTTACTCTAAACAAATTCAGTGATAGTTTTATGATTAAAAATTTTCATGATCCATTGTCCATCTTCCTCTAATCGCTTCTGAAACGCATCAGCAAAAAACAGTCGAGTGCCTAAGATTGTCTAACACTAATATTTTCTTTCGCGTGCAGGTGCCAATGAAACGTCCAATATCTTGAGATTTTCAGGGTTTTCATCGTGCATGAGCCTTCTTTACAAGGTTATGTTCGAAGGTATTTTTCTTAACGAAGCAGGTCGTTTCGAAGCCGACGTTTCGACGGCAACGTTTCGAGGCCGGGGCAGTTCGACGCCGTACGTTTCGATGCGGAGGCAGTTCGAAGCCATATTTTTTTCGTATTTTTATTTATTTTTGGAATAAATATGAAGTAACATAAATTAGTAATATGACTGGTTTTTATTTATTGATTTAGCCATTGTTTGTAAGCATGTTTGAAATAAATATATGTGTGAAAGTGTTCTAGATTTTTTTTGAGGTCCCAGATTAGTGAGAAGCCCCCTCGCCAACGTCAAGGCCCCGGGACATGAGGGAGGTTGTTTTTTTATTTGTTTATTTCACAAAACAGCATCAAAAAGGCAAAATACAGAAATGGTAAATAAACATATGGTTACAAAGAAGTTAAATTGCAGACAAATATAATTACATATAAATAAGATTACACATAAATAAGGTTACATGACAGAACTGTTATTATACTAATCCATATGCTTTAGATGACAAATGTTTACTTAGAGGTCAGGGATGCACTATCGTCAAGCATATTTCCAATTCTGGAGTATGTTTTAGCAAGGAAAATGAATTCTGTGTCTTTCTCAAAAAATCTATTATAATATATATTATATCAGGAATATCGCATTTATTTGAATGATGATGCAAACTTATTCTAAAAATAAATAAAAATACGAAAAGTATGGCGTCAAACAAAAGCAAAAAATCTATGGCGTCGAACTGACGCCGCGTCGAAACGACCTCATGTCGAATTGACCTGTACCGTATTTTTTCTAATGCAGATATTTCTCCTAGGGTTTGGTACAATATTTAATAAATCATTCGTGAAACATCAGTTAAAATATATATTTAATATTTTACAAAGTAACATTTCAGACAGCATAATGTACGCAAAGCATGATTCCTCGATCGGAGTACATAAAAATGACAAAAAGACCATATCTGTATGATCTGCAGTTTTTGAGAGAAATGCAAAAATAAACGTGTGATGTCACATTCGCTACAAGGAAAATAAGCTTATGTGGTCCTGACAAGACACACCGTAACAGCAAAGAGACGAAAATATCGCCATGATTATTCTAAATATAAGGCTACCCAGCAATAACGATAATGCTCTTGCAAAATATATGTGAGAGAAAAATTTGGAAATTGGTTTTTTAGTCTCATAATTATTCATACATTTGAATTAATTAAACAAAATCTTCGATTTTACGGATTTCATCATCGTAATGTTCTTCATTCCTCAGAGTAGTTAGGAAGGATACTAGTGGCATTAAAATTCAATCAAGACTTTTAATAAGCGAAAGAATCTCAATATAAATATTTCATCTCATTGTTCTAAGGAGTGCAACAAGTCCTTTGTAATTTTCTAATCAAGTAAGGTTTTCCATTTAAATTATTACTCTGACATTAATCGATTAACAGTGTAGCTAAATAATATTAATATTTATGCCTCAAAATTGAAAACTTCTGCTTTTGTCTCTTGGAGGTAACTTGCTGTTTGGTATTTCCATCCATTTGCTACTATAGCAATTAAATGAATTTGATTCTGATATTTACAAATCACATTATGACTTCTGTCTTTGAATAAGACAGAAATCATGTATGGATTCGACAGGTTGAATTATTGACAGCTTCCTTCATACTGTGGAAGAAGTTTGGAAAGAAAAATTCTTGAACAGTAATGTGGAGTTTTCAAGATTTCAATGCTCCAGGACTGGTAATAAAATAAACTGCACCTTTTTTTAGGAAAAGTTTCCCTATAATACCATGCACATATTTTACTAGTAAATAGCACACATAAAATCAGTCTGACCTGAATAACATACATCAACTAAAGAAAATGGATTTCTCCCAATTTTAAAGTAAAATAAGAAGTAGGCAATGCTTTCCAGTGCAGAATATGTAGTTTCGTATTTCTGTGAATACAAGGAAGTGTACTTATGATTTGAGTTGAAAGAACTATTTTGGAATATTGAAAGACATTGACCTTGGTGAGCATCCAAATGATGTTCTCAAAGACATTGCACTACAACATACAAGTCATACATGCAGAAGAAGAAAGAAGAAGATGTTTACACAAAGGGTCTCTAAAGGGAGTGAATTTAGTTTCTAATTAAATGCGGAGATTTGATGTGGCCGAGAAGAACTGGGAATTATTCATTTTAATGCTTACGGAAAATTTGGAAAAGTTGTATATAGTTACAGTACATATTTATATAAATGAACAAATAGATAGTAAAAAAAAACAGTTCAAAGCATAATCCAACTGCGCGCTGACAGAATCATAGAGTGGTAAACGTAATTTTATGTATATATATATATATAAAGTTGAAATAAAAAGAAAGCAGTTAAGTTCATACAAAATGCAGGTAAATACCGCTCTGATAGCTACTTGCAATTTAGAAGTGATAACTTAAAATTAAAAATTAAGGCAATTTCCAAAATCACATTAATGCAAGTTCAAAAACCATATTCAGGTTCAGTAAAATAGAACAAAACACGGCATTCGTTCAAAACGCTGTAAACAATCACTGCATAATATAAATGAATGTGTTTTTATTTAAAAATTTTGTGGTATAAATTAAAATTGCTGATAACATATTTTCAAAACACGCATTAAGACAGCAAACCAGTGCAAAACATTATTGCTGAAAATTTTATCATAAAAAAATGGTAATTTCTTATTGTTACCTGGATGTGTTTCTCGAGAAGTCTCCAATATTTTTTTCTCTTATGCCGTGTTTCCATCCTCTTATACAGAAGCATGCAGAAAATTTTCCGTTTAGGTTATTAAAATTCTATTAAAACATTATCAAAAACCACTTCTGAAATCAAATAAAAGTGAAAAATGAAATTCTCTTTAAAAATATTAAATGATTTTGCATTTCTTGGGAAATTTTCATTAGAAGATTGGTATCCCGAGAAATTTAGCGGAAAAATAGACTGCTTTTGAGTTAATTGTTGTATATTTCAGTAAGGCAGAATTAAAAAAATAACATTTATAAAAAATAGTTTAATTATACATTAGTTGCTTGCTTCAACAACCAAAGAAACGAAAAAGGGAAGCAATTGACTAATTTTTTTCACTCTTTTAAACGATGCAGTCAAAACCGGAAACGGACGCTGCATATGGCCATAGTTAGTTAGAGGAAGGCCGAAGTAAGTGCGAAGCTAGAAGAAGTAGTACAAAGAAAATATTAAATTAACAAAAGTGCATGTAAATAGAAACCCCTAACATAAAAACAAATCAGATAAGATTGAAAATTTAAAAAAAGAAAAAAGGAAAATCTGAAAGGTTTCAGGTTTTCATTACTTCCAAAGGGGCGTTTTTTAGCATGTTGTGTGTCATCTTGCAGAGTCATTAGGTTATTTCGATGAAAGAATGATGTAAGATGAAAAAATGAGCAGCGCCTTCACCAGAAATCGAACCACAGACCTCTCCGTCACGCGCAGAGCGTGCTGACCACCATACCACGAAGGTATGCGAAGAAGGCTTGAGAAATACCCTATAACCTCTATTTATTAAATATCATGTTCTTCGCACTTAAATCATAAAACCCAATTCAAGAGGAATATCGCAAAATAATTTTAAGATGAGCATATCTTTAGAATTTCCGATACACAGTCTCACGCGCTGGAGATAAAAATGTTTTTTTTCCTCTACAACGTTGTCATTATTCGCTTTGAAATCCTTGAGTTTGTTAATTAAAAATTCGTTAAAGTCTTACAAAATGTGAAATCGATAAAAAAAACAAATTTCAAATTTGGGCTCACAGATGCCCATATTCCGGTGGAAACATTCAATATTCAAAATTTGTTGGCTCTAGGTACTGCTGTTTTATCACAGTGCGAGAAACAAACATTTATTTATGCAGATTCTTCATTATTTAATTTCTTTAATACAGGGCGATAATATTCGGTGGCAACAATTTGAAAAGTGAAAACAACGCTTTTTGTGAATCAACGCAAAAGGCCAAAATGGAATTAATAGTCCTTCTGGGCAAACTGCCCGTTTGGATTAAAAATTCTTCTCATATCTGACAGTAAATCGCATTTATAAAAAAATATACCAATATATGGAAATACAAAATTCTTACTGAAGACATTAATTAAACAAAATTGAGGCGGGAATACATTGCCAGCGCGGCAGTAAAAGCATGTCGATAACAGGAACCTCATAAACCGGTCCGCTGGACTTTCTTCGTCAAACGGACTGATTCTGCAATCGGAGAGTTGACTGTAATGCTTAATTTCCCTGGCTGTCCGGCTTCTATCATTTTTTCTAATAATATACTTGTTAATTTTTTCTTGTTATTAAACTGTCAAGATTTAATTGTTAACCATATGGTTAGCATCAATTGCCGGATTTATCTTAAGTTAATCTTAACTTTTATGCGGGTGCTGAATCAGTGAGTAAAATAATTAAATAAATATAATAGCAAAATTCAAAATAAAGGCAATTTGTTGAAAAAAATTAGCTAAGTAAAACTTCTGTCTTTAAAGTATTTTTCAAACTAAATTTATTATTAAAAGCTGTCAACGAAAAAGAAACCAATCCTATAAAAACTAACTGCAGTAGATTACACTGCTCCTTTAAAATTACAAAGGACAAGGCTCTAAATCATTCAGGCCATATATAGCTCTATTTGCTTGTTTCAAGACAAAAGCTATGTGCATGGAAATAGTAACTATTCTTTCAGCAGATGCTTTCATTGCAGCTTTCATGAATTTCACCAAGATAAATGCAGTGATAGAATTATTGCAGTTCCAACTTTGCTCGAGTTGAGCACAAGCTCATGGACCAAAACGTTAACAATGTTTTTGGCTGGTAATGGCATTAAATGAAATATAAATATTTCAGGTGTACCACATATGGATGGTATTTGGAAAGTAAGTAAAAAATTGACAAAGTATCATTTAAAACGCTTGATAGTGAAATGAAATTAACATGCGAAGAATGCGAAATATTTCTAAGCCAAAGAGACGCTTGTCTTAATACATGACTTTTAACAAGCTTATTTAGTGAAGCAAGGACTTATCAGCAGACGTTAGCCTGCTCATTTTATTATTGGTAGTCATTCACAAGTACTCCTAAGACGAAGTACTTTGATTCTAATATTTACCAACCTACTAGATGACAATATAGCCAAAAAACGGTTCATCATTTGTGGTATAATTGGCTTAAAAATATCCGTCAATAAGGGCCAAAATGGCTTTTGCCAACTAAAAACTTTCAAGTTAGTGATCTGTATCTCATGAAAAAAATGAAAATATACTTCCAACTAAATGAAAGTTGGGCAGAATTACTCCTTTTAACCTTGGTCTTGATGATATTGTTAGGGTTGTAACTGTCAAATTAACAGATGATATATTCGAACGAAATATCAATATTGGGTCTGTTACCAGTTTTAACTGTAATTTATGTGCATTAATGATTTGGAATAATGGTAATGGTATCATGATTTGTAGCATTACATGGGTCGTGCAGAATTCCAACAACTGAATATTTAAAGGATTCATAATTGATGATTGCAGAACATGTTGATCCACTATTTCAGTGCTACTATACCACTATATCAAGGTGGGCAGCATGTTCAGACCTTTATTTTTAATTTTATCTTCCTCCACAAAAGAGGTGGCCTAGTGATTATCCTACAAGTACCATTTTTTGTTTCTTCTAGGAATAAATGTGATGAAGGAACTACGTTTCTTTACTACCCATCCTTTCATCCACCCAGGGATATACGAGCGAATCCACACAGTATCTTCTCTTTACTACCAAACCACACAGTGATATACGAGCGAATCTTCCAACAGTGAAAAGCAAAACTTCCTGAAATAAACTGATGGAATTCTACAGAGTAACATAACAGCTTTCTGAGCATTAAATTAAAATGGAAATTTAAATTTAGAAAACATTTATGACTAAAATTCTTATATTTTCTTCCCGAATGTTTGCACTTTTTAAGTATTGGAATATGTTTTGAAAAGACGACGAGAACGTTTTGAGGCCTTAGAATACGAATCCATTGCCTAATATCCAGATACGCCGATGATGTAAGAGAATAATCAACACTTTCCCATTGTCTTATCTCAAGCACATTACAAAATTGCATCTTATGAATAAATAGCAAGAACAGTGGCCATCTAGAAACATGGGACGAAATCGCTTTCCGTCATATTCCAAAACTCAGTGCTTCGATCTTGGCAGCATGGGAGGAAAATACGAAATCCAGTCTTTATGCCGTCAAAAAATTATTCCATATTTTAAATTACTCTGCTACGATAAGCTGTTTCGTCCCTCGAACAGTAGCTTTTTTTATCCCAAGAGATAGTTCAGTGCGTCAAAAATATACATAACTAAATATCGTTCCATACATTTTGATTAATATGTGTGATATATATGAATGATATATTGATTTCAAATGAGGGTTGATGGGAAAGTGTCAGGACTACTGTTCCTTCTGGTTGATTTTGCAAATATAACTGGATTCCTGAGTCAGAACAAGAAGCTTACTCAAAGCTATGTTCGAGCGTATGTAGAAAAGAAAACAAAGATAAGGAGGGTTAAATTTACGCTTTATTCTCACACCGTACAAGTACTCCCGCACTTCGGGATAGAAAACCAATACTTTTGGTCCTAGAATTTATAAAATAAGAAAATAAACTAACTTAACTTAATAAGAACTAAGATGCTTTACACAGACTAGTAACGCGAAGATTGGTCATTTAATAATACGCATGTAGTGAGCAAAATGCAAAGACTGCAATACGTTTTCAAATATTAGCGAAAACTAAGTTTTGGCCTTAAAGGCAGACAACGAAAATCACATGCGTAGTAAAGGCCTAGAGAAAATCTCTCTTTCACTACTTCTCTGCTAAAAGCCATGTCTTAAATACTTCTAAAGTTTGCAACCTCATTTGCATACACTAAATCTATTCGCGCTTATTCTGTTCGGAAATAGAAAATAAGAGGAGATGGTAAAGGTTTAAAATAAAATAAATATTAGTAAAACTTAAAATCCCTATAAAAAATACTTAAAATAACGAGTTAGAAATTTAAATGGTACTGTTATGAATTTTGCATTTAATTAGATATTTTTTAGTAGAATTGTAATTAAAATTGTTTTATTTCTCAGTGAATGCAGCACGAGACGTATTTTAAAAGAAAACTACGACAAAAAATTAAAAATACAGAAGCACGTGCATTTAACATTTAATAAATATATATCTCGTAAGTTATACTTAAACTGAATAAATGTAATTAATTACTATGTTAGCTGTAATCGTAATTCCATCCTCTTATTGGCTTCGAGAAATCTCGAGAAGCAGAAAATGCTAGAACTATCTCGTGCGCCCGATTTACAACAAGAAAAATCCAGAGAGAGAACATCTCAACTCAGTTATTTGGTTAACAGCTATTGTTATTGTTGGGAATTCGCGATGAGATCGAATTAGCTTTCCCTTTAAATGCACAGTGAATTGGGTTCCATTTAACATATTTGCGTTCTTATGATTGTTACTGCCTGATATTGTGAACACTTGTACGAATATCTCTGAAGAAAATCCCAGCGTTTTGTTATATTTCTTCTTATAAGAATAAATTTATTAACTTTTTTGGACTTGTGTATTCAGTCTATTACGAACCCGTAAGCACGCAACAGTACTTTACAGCGCTACTAGAACTATAAATAATGCATTTTCTCTTAATTTGATTATACTAGAAAATTTATTTACAAGGCCAATACTCATTGCTTTGTGAATTTAAGGGCAATTTGTTCTATAACAACCAATACATAACATTTCAACAGAAAATATTCTTCGTGTCTAAATGGGTGCAGTTATTTTGATTACACAGTACTTAAAACAACCAGAGCTCAGTTTTTCAGATTTAATTTAAAAGTTGTTACGATTTTTTTTAGCATCAGAGATGCTATTAATCTCGAAACTCACATTTTGTCTCTATTACTTTTGTATCCGAATTAATTCTGTATCTGAGTCCGTTTTGAAATGTTTGCCACCAAACACTGTTATCACGATAACTCTCTAAGGGTTATACATGTAAAATTACGTTTAGAAGCATGGCCTTCGTATTCATTACACGTGAAAAATTTTCCAGCTTCTAAACAATCAGATTTCAAATAGGATGTGTATTAGAAGATAACAAGTACAAAGTGATATAACCGTTTTGGAATTATAATCAAGGAAACACCATTTATTCGTGGCATTTTGAGGAACACTTTACTTCCAGGGCCAAACCTGTAACCTTCGGAAGGTTAAAAACCAGTTTAAATAATCTATGTCTTGTATGACTGGCCGTGGCATTGTGCAAAAATTATGGCAGCTGGGGCCATCGAATATTTCAAACACACAGTCCTCTACACGAAAATGGCGACTTGGAAACTCGAGCTTTTAATTTCGTATTTGTTTTTCATTTATTTTATACTTTAATTAAATTTTAGGAATTTTTCATTTACAAACTGAGCAATTTTAAAGCTAGAATTAACAACACTGTTCAAAATAAAGCATTTTATTTTATTAGCTCACCAAAATTTTGTTGCAAAATATATATATATATATATATAAATAGCAAAAATATAGGATACTTATCTTTAAGTCTAAATCAACAAACTCGGCATTTTGTAAGCAATAGGTTGCTACAGCCGTGAATAAAATATTCGTATTTTTCTCTCCCCAGAATGTCACCATTCAGTGAAAGTTAAAATATTGAATTTTCAGATTTCATTGGAAAAGCTATGAAATAATAAACTAAGTGATTTAAAAGCAATAAACAGAGTTCTTAAAACTCAATATAGTTAATCATAATTCATATATATAGACACTATATTTAATCATAGAAATATTAATCATTGATATGAAATAAAACTAGCTGAACTCATTTTTCATTATACCTTTTTTTTCCTTTTGATGCTATTATAGGTAGCTGAGAGCGCAAGCCGCTAGTTTTAATGAAACAGTATAGTGAAAATTAAAATGTATGATGAGCCATACCACTCTTACTGGAATTCTAAAATTATGCTGTTTTTAGATATTTGGTAATTTTGCTTTACTGTAGCATAAGTGCGATGAACGTAATGCTTAAATAAAGTTAAACACATAAAATGTTAATACTAAAAGGAACAAAAAATGTTTTGTAAGTAATCTTAGAGAAAGTGAACTTTGATAAGATAAACTGAGAAAAGGCTAAAAACCATAAAATAAAATTAAAAAAAATATACTCTAACACTTAATACTGCATCAGAAATTCTAAACACATTTTGGTTATGTTGTTTTTAAACATGTTGGGATTTTGACGCTGAATCCTGTGTGGCGTAAATGCGAAAAGAGCGACGCTTTATAATAAAGACAAAAGGTTAAAAACATGTATCATCAGGCGTGAGACCAAAAGTGGACTGATAGCTTATGATACTCAGCAAAATTGAAACAAAAATCTTAACACTCTTGTACGACTTTAAAATCTGAATGTTTTAGATTTTTTCCTCTTGTAAATAATATTTTTTTAATAACTGAGCAAGGTGAACAATTAAAACATTACTTCGAATACAATGGAAAGCATCATTCAAGGATAATACACAGTCCAGTCACATTAATGTGACCATCTGTCAAAAGCCAGAATAACCACCTTTCGCAGAGCGGACTGCTGCGAGACGTGCAGGAAGAGAGTCACATAGGTCCCTGAAGGTGTTCTCTGGGATGTTGAGCCATGCCGACTCTAATGCCGTGGCCAGATGCGCTAGATTACGCGGTTGAGGATCCATGGCGCGAACAACTCGATCGAGATGGTCCCACAGATGCTCGATTGGGTTTAAGTCAGGTGAGTTTGCTGGCCAGGGGAGGACGGTAAACTCATCCTGGTGCTCTTCGAACCACGCACGTACACTGGCAGCTGTATGGCACCTCGCATTGTCCTGCTGGAAGATGCCATCATCCTGAGGAAAAACAATGCGCATGTAGGGGTGAACATGGTCCGCAAGGACAGATGCGTACTTGTATTGATCCATTGTGCCTTCCACAATGATCAGTGAACCTAGAGAATGCCAGGAAAACATTCCCCAGACCATAATGCTCCCGCCTCCAGCTTGGACCGTTCCGGCAATGGTTGCAGGGTGGTTCCTTTCAGAGGTTTCACGCCTTATACGCCAACGTCCATCTGTCCGATGGAGCATAAAACGCGATTCATCCGAAAACGCAACCTGTCGCCACTCAGTGGACGTCCAGCTGCTGTACTGGCGTGCAAATTCTAGCCTTCGCCGTCGATGAACAGCAGTCAGCATAGGTGCACGAACCAGGCGTCTGCTTCGGAGGCCCAGACGCAGCAATGTTCGCTGAATAGTACTTTGGGAGACACTTTTGGTAGCCCCTTGGTTCATTTTGGTGGTCAGTTGCTCAACGGTAGCCCGTCTATCTGCCCGAACGCATCTCCGCAACCGTCGTTCGCCTCTGTCATCTATCGCCCGTGGTGCACCACATTTGCCACGTCGCTGATTTTGGACAGTCCCATTTTGCCATGCACGGTACACTTTTACCACGGCGGCACGCGAACAGTTCACAAACTCAGCCGTTTCGGAAATGCTTCCACCCTTGGCCCGAAAGCCAATGATCATGCCCTTTTGGAAGTCGGATAAATCGCTTCGTTTCTGCATTACGCCAACGATTGAAATGTTTTCCGAAGCCCTCACACACCCTTTATATACGCTCAACTGCACTGTGCTGCCACCTGCCTTCTGTGATTGGTTATTTAACTCTGACATGGAAAGTACGTGGTGGTCACATTAATGTGACTGGACTGTGTATAATCAGCTATAAGTAGTCAAAGAAAAATGTATTATCTTAACATCAAGAAATATCGTAGATCACAAATTCATACACGATAAGCTGCGTTAGCATATACTATGGTAGCTGACAACAGTTATATCATGTAGATATGTATAAATAAATATCGATCGATCGATAGATAGATATATCATATCATGCTATTTACATATCACTTCAATGCAGTAATAGACTGTATTAAAGGTGGCAGCCATTATAGAAGGAGAGAGAGACATTTGCAGAAGCAATTCTGGAAGTTTCGAGAAAGTCACCGCTATTGCTTTGAAAGAGGATTTTCTGCAAGCTATTAAAATGTCGCCAAATTAGCAAGAAAACGCCAAATATTACCAACTAGATGGGAATATAAAATCAAAGAAAAATGCAGCCATAGTTTAGCAATTATTTTACAAAAAGGTTTACCGATTTAGATAGAATCAAGCAAAACTTTTACTTTGAAAAAGATTAATCTATGTAGTCGAGTCCTCAAACTCAATAATATTGTGTATAAAATCCGGGCTAAAATATGGCTGGTTATGCTTACATATACTTTGTCTAATTTGTGTTAAATAATGACAATAATGTTAATTAATTGTTTTCTGTGTTCACGAGAGGCTAATCTCAATGATTGTAACTTGATTAAAGAATCACTAAATGATTTTTCTTTGTCCTAAGATCAGATATGTTCCCCCAAATTACTGGTAATCCTAAATGTTAAGTTATCTAATTCTCCCTATTTCTTTTATTAATTTTCACGTGTGACTATGCGATCAGATACTCTAATATAATTTTTATAATGCTACATTTATATCTGCGTAGTTTAGAATTTGAATCCTTGTAATACAACGATTTGATAAATTACTATTTTTTTAATAAAGCACAATCAACAATAAAACTGAAATTGTGCTAGTAATGTCACGTATCGTATAAATATAAAATCCACTCTTAAATTCATTAATTATTATTATAAAATTAATAAAAAGCTGTCAAAGTTTAAAACATAGCGTAGTTTTTATCATCGTATTTTGGCATCCCTTTAAACCAAATATTCCGATTTTATTCAGTATACACGATGACACTTACATTTCTGTAAGAGGAAAAAAAACACTTTTAATACATATGCAGTTCATGCCAACAAATTAAAAATAAAATGTCCATGTACATTCCATCCGCAGCAAGATTTATTTTAAAATAAGTTTTGTATATTAGAATAACTTAAGCGTAGCCTTTGCTTAAATAATTCATTTATACAGAATGTCAGTTCCAGGTTCACTGATTTTTTGAGATAGGAATTTTTGGAGCGGATTTACTACTTACTAATGCATTCCCAGTCAGAGTTTTCTTTTCAGTATTTAAAATAATTCTCCCATAAATCCCTGAAATTCCAGGTGATATATTGGAGCTATTTTGTGGATGGATTCCGTTTAAGGCCTGAATAATTTCGGTCGCTTTTTCATCGCGTAAAAGCATTGCGCAATATTTTAAATCCAGATGTCAGTCCTTGCATTCCAAAATGCATTCGGAATAGTAAAGCTTTAACTGAAGGGACATTCAACATAATGCATAAATAACCATTCTTAGTAAATATGAGGGAAGCATTTATTTAGGTCAAAGCATTTATCTCAAAACATTCCTTCGAGTATTTATTTAGACCAAAACATTTATGTCAAAATGCTTATTACAGAAAAAATCTAATTCTGCATATTTCAGAAAATTATTATTATTTCTTTAAAGTAAACTGTTTTAAAGAAAGTGTATTACTCAAGATTAAGAAATAAAATATAACAATTTTGAATTTAATATATAGGAATTTAGCATCTGTGATGGGATTTACATAGGTTATTAATATTATTATTTATACAAGACTAGACATTTGGCCAGTAAGCCATTAGCCTTGAT
This sequence comes from Stegodyphus mimosarum, assembly GCA_000611955.2. Taxonomy (NCBI): domain Eukaryota; kingdom Metazoa; phylum Arthropoda; class Arachnida; order Araneae; family Eresidae; genus Stegodyphus; species Stegodyphus mimosarum. Next base: position 21,496 of record KK112534.1, on the reverse strand, counting down.
CTTCCTTCCCAATAACTAAACTAATAGGTTATTAAAATATAATAGTGTAGTGCATTCGTCAAAATGCTCCTTATCCTTAGACTGTCCAGAGTTGCAAAAAGTACAAGCAGATGACTCATGTTAAAATTATCATTTTTAGTCCAAAGGAATGTCCCTGAAGGACTATTGTTTTTTTTTTTGCGATTTTGCGTCGGGAACATTAAAAGTTTGAATCACTTTTCACACTTCTGCCACCAAATCTTGCAGCTCTGTATTACATTTAAAGAAATTAGATAATGGAGAATCTGAATAAATGTATGTATATTTCTGCAAATATGATAAAACAACGGTACCTAGTGCCATCCAATTTTGAATATCGTACGTTTTCACCAGAATATGCGCATCTGGAAGTCCAAATTTGGAATTTGGAATTTGTTTTATTGTGGATTTTATATTTTGTAAAACTTTAACGAATTTTTGACGAACAAATTCAAGCGATTTAAAAGCGAGCAATGGCAACACTCTACGGGAAAAAAATATATTTAACTAAAGCGCGCCGAACTGGGTATCGGAAATTCTAAAGATATACTCATTTTAAAATTATTTACGGATATTGTTGTTGAACTGAATTTTACGGTTTAAGAGCGAAGAACATGATATTTAATAAATAAAGGTAACATACAAAACGTTACCTTTGGACGTAATTTAAAATCTGAACCATTTCAGATTATTATTATTATTATTATTATTATTCCAAAAGTGCAATTTGCGCAGAAGCGCTGTTAATTTCGTTTTGGCATTTTCGTCGGTTCACTTTTCAAATTGTTGCCGCCAAATATTGGGACTATGCATTATATTTAAAGGAATTAAATAAAGAACAATCTGCATGAATGTAAGTATGTTTCTCGCACTGGGAGAAAACAATGGTACCTAGAGACATCAAATTTTGAATAACGTGGGCCACATTCGAATAGTGGCATTTGGAAGCCCAAATTTGGAATTCGGAATTTGTTTTATTATCTATTTCATATTTTACTAAATAATAAAGAATTTTTGATAACAAACTCAACGACTTTAAAGCAAGAAATGGCAATACTGTTCAAAAGAAAATTATCTCCAGCACGCGAGTCTGTATATCGGAAATTCTAAAGATATGTTGTTTTAAATATTTTGTCATAACGCTATCGAATTGAATTGTATGGTTTAAATGCGAATAACATGATATTTAATAAGATAACGCACAAAAGGTAAAAACATATCCCTTTAAGCGTATAAAATCTGAAAGCTTTCAGATTTTTTTATTATTACTATTATTTGAAAAATAGTTCAGTTAGACATTAAAATTAATATAGTCTGTTGCGAATTTCAGGCAACTTTCAGGCGTATTCCAGGATAAATCAGATGTATACTTTCAAGTAAATTATTGTTCAAGTATATTATTGCGTTTTAATTTGAGAAAATAATTTTCTCATTTAATTACTACGTTTTATATTCATTTACTGTTCTTTTGCTTCTCATGTTTTTCTTAAAATCAAATGCTTTCATGTCTTTCTTTGTAAAGTTTTTATTATCATTTGTTCTGCTTCTTCTAATACAGTATTTTCTCTTATTCTATGCATTTTTATAATACTCTTCTGGTTGCCCTAGGCGGCATAGCCGCTAGCAGAGGCTAATGGCTTGTCCGAAAACGCAGGATGCGAGTTCGAAGCCTGCGTAAGATTTAGTAATTTAGGTATGTGTCTTTTTGCCTCCTGTGCCCTAGATAGTTTCTGAGCCTGAACTAAACCCGAATAGTCTAAGTAAGCCGCACGGATGTTCAGACTCTGCTCTCAACTGTCAACTGTCAACTGCCTCCTGTGGTGTAGTTTGTGTTTTTAGTAATTTGTGTAATGACTTAAAACACACCTGTGGCCATTTTAGTAATTTGTGTAATCACTAAAAGTTCATCTGTGGTATAATTTGTGTAATTACTAAAAACCAACCGTGGTGTAATTTACGTTTTGAGTAATTTGTTTAATTACTAAAACCCACCTGTGGTTTAATTTGTTGTACTTAAAAATTTTTGTATGTGTCTTCACCTGTGGTGCCTGTTTATATAATCATTTTGCTTCTTGTGGTGCGCCCTGAGCATAGTTGTCGGTGATGAAAAGAATAAATGACGAATGAGTTCTTTCATTCTCAAGTTCAGGGTTAGATATACACAAGCGTGAACAGGGAGCATCTGAACAGTTTTTACTTACAGAAAGGCACCCAAAACATTATACTATTTCTAATATACTATATGTTAGATTTGTATGTAGTTTTCCAGTTCTAGGTTTTTTAAATTTGCATGAAGAAGAAATATTTTGAGAACTTTAAGTTTTTCACCCGCTCAGTTTCTCTCTCTTTTACTTAAAAAAAGCTCATAACACTGGGGATAACACAATTTCTGTTGATTTCGATTTTTCAACTGTTACATAAGCATGCTGATTTCAAAATTGTAGTTAGTTTTGTTCTTCTGCGTCAAATTTATTCTACATCTTATGTAAATGTGACCACTCTCACGGCATCCGGCGTGAAGCGTATTCCGATGGGTGGAGTCTGAATTCTTCTTTGTATACAAGGTTAGCCGTGTTTAGTTTATGTTTACTGTATATGAACTGAAATCTTTCCTTATGTCTGCTAGTTTGCATAGTATGTCCTTAAACAAACCCGATTAGTTCTGTTACATGTATGGCAATTATCCCTTTCCTAGTCAAAGGACAAACATCAGTAAATTTGTCAGGCTAGCCATGTTTTGCCTATATTAAAGGAAAATTTGTTGATCCAGATAAATCATGGGCCCCACTCACAAAATTTGCAAGCAGCGTATCGAGACTTTACGGATGTGGTTGAAGAGAAAACGTTTTAGATTTCCACTTGGTATGCCTATGATTTGGAGAGAGCCTAAAGGTCACTTAAGTGACTGTTACTTTTTTACAGTGAAAGCTTCAGAATATAACAAGACAAAAAATGTAAAATACAGTATCCTAGTTTACCATTATCTATACGCCCAATGCCTGACGCCTCTGAGCTCCAAGTGCCATTTTCAAGAAATTACCCTCTTTGGAAATACAGGAATACGATTTTAGTGAATACCGAATTTACCTCAATGACGAAGATTTTGAAATTGAAGATGATTCCGTTTCTGAGGGATTTCACCAGCACTAGTTGAGTGATTTGGCACGAGACTCGGAACTATCTAAAAAGGTTTCAGAGCTGTTACCATCTAGAATGCTTGAGAAAAAGTTACTTGGAAAAGGAGCTAGGGTATCCTACTTTCGATCGAGAGAAAATCCGTCTCTACAATACTTTCGAAGTGATGGTGGATTTGTGTATTACTATAACGAACATGGTTTAATAGAATAGATGGGAATTTTAATTTATAATGCAACTCAATGGCAATTATTCATCGATAGCTTGAAGTAGAGAGTGAATTGTGTCCGCATCCACAATGAAAATTTATTTGGTACACTCCCAACAGGCAATTTAGTTTCTTTATGAGTATAATATGAATATATAAACAGAGCCATTAATCTGTTTTAATAGCATATGAATCAATAAATCATCATCTGCATTGAACATAAAATGGTCTACTTCCTCCTTGGCCTGCAGCGCGGATGTACTGAGTACCCTTGTTTTTTGTGTTTGTGGACAGCAGAGCTCAAGGGAAGCATTGGGTGCTCTCTAATAGGCCGCAAGATCTGACCTGAAACTTGGTGATCTAAGCATTCTATATCAGCTACGTTTCAACAGAAAGAACATTATATTTCTACCTCTGCATATAAACCTAGGTCTCGTGAGGCAATTTATTAAATCTGCTAATTATCTCATTTCGGTATTTCCTAGCCTTGTAAGGTTTTAGTTAAACTAACCAAGTTTATTTTAATTTAAATCTTTTCTATCTCCTCTCTGCTTCAACTTCCTGTCAGAAGAAGCGCGCGTTTTTAGCTTATGCTAATTTTTGAAGTTCAGCCAAGCACTATTTAAGACAGAGGTAGAAACCTCTCGGTGTGTGAGAGCTTTGCCTCAGATCACGGTCACGCTGCTCAACGTTCGCCTGACCAGCTAGCAGTTTAAATTTATAAGCCATAGTGCTTACTACGTGATTGCATTGTAAAATAAATTAAAGTGCGGTAGTATTTAGTATACCTTGCTACGCACCCTTTTCGGTAGAGGCCAACTTCCGCGAATTGCTCTGCGAAGCAAAGTTTAATTAAGTTCTATTTTAGGTTTAGTATTTAATTTTATTTGATTGTTAAATTCGACCAAAGTGTGGTCTGTTACGTTCTGTATCTCTCCCGAATTGGGAGGTTTGTTATTAATAGTGAATTAATAAAAAAGGATTTCAAATCCCTTTACGTGCAGTTATTCTCCAGCCCAGCAGTTACATCAGAACATAGCGTACCTTCCGCTCCCTGTTCCAGTTCAGGACTTAAAACGTAAGGATAAGAACCCTTTACAGAATTTACCATGTTCTCAAAGAATACACACAGAATACTAAGTCCTGACAGCCTGACATTTGAAAAGGTAAAGGGCAGGTGTGTTTGATGGTCCATCGATTCGGTAGCTGCTTAAAGATGATCATTTCATCGGTACAATGCCAAAATTTCAAAAGAATGCTTGGTTGGCATTCAAGAACGTTATCAAAGACTTTCTTGCAAATATAAGGGCGCATAATTACAGTGAAATTGTCCAACAATTCTCGGAGAGTTCTCTTTGTAAAATACCTGGTTGAAACATGGGCATTAAATTTCATTTCCTACATAGTCACCTTAATGAGTTTTCGAAAAACTTGGTCTAGTCAGTGATGAGCAGTGTGAGCGACTGCACTAAGATCTGAGGCGGAGGAGAATATGAAGGCATAGTACCAAAGCAGATGGGATGTACATATGTTGACTAACATTTCTGGAACATCACACGAGAATGTCAACAGATTAAACATTACAGAAAAAGCCATAAGCTAAAGTTTTTTCTTTAATATATGTGTCTACCGTTTCGTTAAAAAACTTTTCTATTTCTATAAACAAAATTTAACTTGCAATAACGATTTGTAGCCTTTGTATGAATAAACGTATTCTTTGTAAATAGTATACATTTGGTAAGATTTCTTTTCATTTTCCTTTATAGGCATATTTTGGATGACTTTCGAGACAAAGAGAGGGTATCCTGCCCCTAAACGAGGTTGAAGCGAATGACAAAAACTGAAGTTATTTTGGGATTCAGAGATTAAAAGTTAATCAAAAACAAATAAATCAAAGGCAACGAAACTACTGTTTCCCAGTGCAATTAATTGATCTAACCTAATATACCAGAGCGAATAAGGAATTGATTTGACGCATAAAATTTTGCATTTCATACAGTGCAATATTCGCATCATTAGTTTAAAATGGAAACACTCGAAATATTATCCGTGAAATAAAAGACATGCTCAGAGTTTAAACTTTAAATCTTTAAAATTCAATAACAGCATTCATTTTTTAAAGAAAATTAATGAATTTTCTTCTGCTCCACAGACAGGGATAAAAAACAAAATATGCTTTTTTGTTAATGGGTAAGCTGTGTTATTTTAATTAGCTGAAAGCAATAAGCTAAAAATCTTACTTGAAAGAACTAAAAGTTTAAGAAATAGTGGGCTTTTCTGATAATGCAATTAATTTTCGACACTTATTTATTGCACTTACAAAATTCCTCAACTCTTTTTATACTAAGAGGTATACTGTGTCTAGAGACATAGCCATAAGTAGAACGCTCACTTAATTTAATTGTTTGGTAAATTCCTTTGACATGGTACTCTGAAAGCAGTTGTTCTGTAATTGTTTTTTATCATTTATTATTCATCTGCAAAAAGATAATATTCGGAGACTGGATTATTCATGGATGGCAGTTACCAGGTGTAGGGATATTTACAGAGGTATTTTTATTTCATTTGAAACGACTGAAGATGTTAATAAGTTAGTGTATAAACATTTAAAAAACGTTTAAAAAGTTGTATTATTTTATTAATGATTTCGTAATGCATATAAATGCTAATTTTGCTAGATGTTTTGGAGCTTTCTTGTTCTTTGTTCTTTTTGTCTACTTTAAAATAAATATGACTGGTGATAAATGAAGTTTCATTGTTTCATATTTAAATGCTAAAATTCAGTCGCTATTTGTTTTTTACTTGATGTCTTTTTAATCTCGAATTTATCTAAATTCGTTTACCCTTTTTAAATATTCTGTTATGTTAGTACTGACTTCCCTACTTATTTGGATCAGGATATCCATTTCAGAGTTTGCATTATTTGGAATGTACCGTCTTTTTCCCCTTATTACTTTATTTACTTTTAATCTGATATATACAATCCTTTTGCTTAATTTGCGAATTTTTAAGTCTGAAAAACGCTTTTTTAAACATTTGAGAATGAACATTTAAGCATTTAGCTTCTTGAATGCTGCGGAAACTCTATCTTGATAGCGATCTTCCTTCTGCTTTCCTAAAAACAGGCTAGCGATTAAGAATTTTCTCGAGTTCTTAGCCCCTTATTTAATGTGTTTTTTTATGACTGTAGAACCCTTACAGCAACATTATAGCAACTAAAATGATAGTTACTATGTTTTAGAATTGTTTACAGAAAAGCATATAAGCATAGTCTAATATAACGCAATTTTCGTAAACGATGCTTTAATTAAAAATAATGAGAAAATACATTTAATCGGATCTAGTAATAGAAATGATAGTAATCATGAAATAACAGTAATAATCTAATGGTGATAGTTTAGGAGTACTAAATAGAAATACTATTATAGTAATAGTAATCTGAATGATCTTAGTAATCTAAAAATATAAGCCAAAGTAATTTAGTATATATATTAACAAAATATGTTATAAGGTATTTCTCCCGCTTTCTTCGCATGCCTTCGTGGTGTAATGGTCAGCACACTGAGCCCGTATTTCAGAGGTCCGTGGTTCGATTCCCGGCGAAGGAATCGCATATTTTTCATGTCTCCTGCTACTAAATAACCTAATGTCTCTACAATGTTACTAACTTAAAATACTAGTAATATAAGTAAAAAAAACAGTAATTCACATTTTAAATATATCTAAAAAAATATAAATATATCTCCAAAGCTCGTGATTTGGAACGTAATTTCTGCTCAGGACTATAATTTTACTTACAGATTTCAAAATATTCTCCAGTTTAAAAAAAATTTTAATTTTAATTTCCGTCTTTTTTTAATTGAATTAAATTATATTCGTGTTTTCGGGAGGTATTTACTTTAAAGACTAATTAAATAATAATAAGCTAATGTAAACTCAAGATTTACCAAACTAATATAAACTCTACTTACTATAAAGACTAAAACTAAAACTAAACTCAGCGGCACAAATAGCCCATAGAGAGCTGTGGCTGGCAGTGCCGTGATATCTGCATTCTAGACCGTGGGCTCCAGAATGCTTGGGCATCTTTGCCTGGACAAGTGGTCAGCCTGTCGCCAGACCTCCGGTGTTTGGTTCCCAAGCGAACTTGGTAGTCATTTTATCAACCCTTTTAAGTGATGAAAGGCTGGGGCAACCTTGCCCAGCTCGAGGATCGAACCCCAAGCCTGTGGTGCTGCTGCTCGACGCGCTACACCCTGCTCCACCGGGCATCTAAGATTTTTGCAGTAAATTTTTGAACCAATATTTCTTCTTTCGTATTACACTATTTTTAAAACGTTTAGGAAGCAGCATTAAAATATCTTGAAACTTAAGTTATTTCAGAGCAAGAGATCAGAAATATCTTTTAAAAAATACACTAAATGGTTCCCTCTTATCGATTACGCATGTGAGTTTTATTAGGTTATTGGAAATACATTTGCAGTGCCTAAGAATCTAATATATTAGTATTGTTTCTATACCATCTGGAAATCTGACTTGTAGCCCACATTACATGATATATATAACGAAAATCTAATTGGCACTGTGCCAAGGTGGTTGACTTCTCCGTGGTTACACTGTAAGTTATTTTCTCCCTCTTCCAAACATGCCTTCATGATGTAAAGGGAGCACTCTCGGGGCGTATTCTAGAGGTCCAGGTTCAAGTCCGGGGAAGGGCATTGAACATTTCCCTCATCTCCTGTTTCAAAATAACCTAATGACTCTAGAAGGGCGCAGAACTAAAAGGGTCGTCCCCACCGGGATTCGGAAACAGTGCCCACTCGCCATTTAAAAGGAGTACATAAGGCATTTTCTCCCTCCTTCCAGCATGCCTTCGTGGTTTAAAATTAGCAAGCACACTCTACGCTTATTCGACAGGTCCAGTTTTGAGTCCTGGCGAGGACATTGCACATTCTTCAATTCTCCTGTTTCAAAATAAACTTTTGACTCTACAGTGTAATATTTAATTTCCGGTTTCAGTTAGTTTTATTAATAAAGCATTTGTGGCTTTTGATACAAAATACTAGACGTATATGACCTGTATAAAGCTAAATAACAATTTAAACGAGAGCAAATCATGTTTAGTTACTTTAAAGAAGAAACATTATGGCCGAAATGTTAGTACTTCTGTAGTAACACCTGCTTTGGGTTCCAAATAACTCAGCTTTGTCAAATATCATAAAAATATAAGATGTTACTTTTGATCTGTACTATGGATTATCACCAACAGTATATCTGACCATAAAAAAACAGATACAGAATAATAAGAAAAAAAAAGGAACTTATTCTGCCTTGTCGTTTGTGAGTGTTTAAATTAAAATACATAAACAAAATTCACCAGCCAACCTCGAGGTGGTTTTAACACAAAGCTTCTTTTCCAAAATGGATATAAATTCAATTTTAATCTGGGCAGAGACAACAAGCTTACCAAGATCGCGGCAGAGATTCGAACACATACTTACCAAAAGCGCATCTAACCTCAATGTACGTTATTCAAAGTCAGAACCGCATTAGTGTCGTCAACAGATATTTTTAGATTCGGCAGGGCAGCGAACAGCAGACCAAATCCTCACACACCTATTCGTAAAATTCTAAACATTGTAATAGAATTGCTTGTCACCGAAATCTGTATGAATTCTGGAATAAAGGAATCTCGTGGCGAAACGAAGTAGAAAGAAAAGAATTATATTAATATAATATTTCATTAGTAAACCTGTAAGGTTTACCCTACTTTTATAACAGTTATTTTAAGTTAATGCATCTTTCCTATCCCTTATAGCTTCAGCTTAGAATTTCTTACCAGAATGTATTTTCAGAAACGCGGTTAATACAAATGAGCAAGAGTGGTATTTAAGTCCATGTTTCAAGGCTTCGTTAGAGAGACTAGCGCGTTTGCATTTGGCTACCTCTCTCTCTGAGCTATGGCTACGCTCGGCCGTACTTTAGGTCATTGATTGTGCTTGCCGATTTAATTGAGATTTAGGGGCCAACTACATAGAATCTTGATAGTTTCGGCTATATCTTTTAGTTTAGCTAAGTTTAATTTCATATTAATTTGAGTTCAAGGCCAAGTGGAGGCTCTGCTGTACGCTCTGATTAGGAGCTGACTGTGTCATTTTTTTTTGAGAAATAAAGGGTAGTTAACCCTTCTTGGGTCTTACGTCTTTGTTCACACACTCAAGCGATTATTCGATTATCAGTGTAAGGGTTTTCGAATATTGTACTGTGAAATAAAAAGGTCAGACCCCACAAACCTTAAACGTAAATACCGGAACGTTTTTGTAGGATTTGCACTTTACTTATTTTTGTTGCAATTGGAAAATATAAAAATAGAATGTTACGAACTTTGTACTTATAGGGAAACTTTTAAGGAAATTATATGTGAAATTGTTATATTTTTCTGTATAATGTAACATGAAAATCTAGAGAGACGACACTCTGCGGAAAAATAAGAATACAGGGTTAAATCTATTTATCATTGAGTAAAGGGTTATTTCGTTAATTTGGCGAGATATTGCAAAGCTAGCCACAGTTTTTGGCGACTAATTTTCATTGCCAAACTTGGTAAGAAATTGCCAAAAGTCGCCAAATTTGGCGACAATTTAGCGACATTTGGATCTGGTCCCTGGATTGTAATTGCATAACTATAATTGATTCCATATGCAGCTGTAACCATAGCCGACTCTCATATGCATTCCAGGTATTTTAAGAAGCACTAGACATTTCTAGGCGGTTGGGAGAAAACTATATAAAGACGGAGACAGCATCTGCTTTCAATCATTAGTTGTCAGATCAGCGTGAGTTCAGAGTACTGAGATATCTCCGGGTTTGCTTCGCTCTTTAGATGTGCTTTGCATTGAATTCTGTTTAACGTTCTTAGTAGTTTGAAGTGTAACTACTGATTGTACTCTGCGGTACTGTGAAGAGTTATAAGACTAATTTTTGTGGAAAGTTCCAAAACTCTGAAGTGTTTCTTTTGATAAAATGAATTTTATGAACATTTCATCGGACCTGTGTGCATTCAAGCTATTACGAACACGAACTCACTCACCAGCACATAGAGCATATTCATGTTTTCCTTTTTCAGATACATAGAAACTTAGATAGGGTTGCTTATTATAATATAAAATACCTTATTTATCGAAACTACTGCCCGAAATATTGCGCATAATGAACAAATACACTGTTGTGTAGTATGTAATTATACTGCTATGCAGTATTTAGTGTTCAATACAGTGTGAGTAAATACTATACTGCTGCTCTGCTGTGAGTACATACGACACAGAACTAAATACTGCAGAAGAAAGTGAATATTTTGTTATATAGTACGGAATATATTGCTGTAGTTAGTGTGCATGACAGTATGAATAAATATTTAAGTGCTAGTAGAGAACCAAAAATATATTTTACCAAAAAAAAATAACTCAGCAAATCATTGTGCTATGTAATGTATTTTGTTTAACTTCTTAACGTTTCCTTTTCGTTCAAATAGAAGACTGTAGTAGTGTGTAATTATTAGTGTACATTACAGTGTAAGTAAGTACGGAATTGCGGACAAATCACCAGCAAATATAGATTCTCAAAAATGGCGAATATACTGCCAATTATTCTTAATATTATGCATCGTATTCAGCCACTAAGACATTTCTTTTTTTCATTTAAACATCTATCGGTGTACATTCAAATTTGCTTAATAAATTTATAAGGTATTTCTCTCGCTTTCTTAGCATGCATTCGTGGTGTAATGTTCAAGCATATTCGGCGTGTATTCGAGAGGTCTGTGATTCGAGTCCCGGCGAGGACGTAGCTCATTTCTTCAGTTTCCTTGTTTCTAAAAATTCTAACATGAATTTATAGTGTGGCGCCCGAATTAAAAAAAAAGTGGTGGATGATGATTCTCCGCTACCAGGATTTGGCGACTGGGTACCCTAATCCCCAATCGCATTTAAAAAGGGGGAGTATATAAGGTATTTCCTACGCCTTCTTAGCATGCCTTCGTGGTGTAATGGTCAAGCACACTCGGTGCGTATTCCAGAGGTCCGTGGTTCCAGTCCTGGCGAGGGCATGGCCCATCTTTCAAATCCCCTGCTTTCAGTCTCTACAAATTCAAATCATTTATGGGCATATCTATATTCTGTAGGCAGGATTTGTTTTCTCTTTTCTGAACTATTAATTGATTCTGCTTGCTTATCCAAGGTTATCGGTAGTCCACGTTATAGCGGCTTCAAGATTGATTCGCGTTTGTGCTTGAGAGTCTTATAAAATGCTCTATTCGCAATTCAACACATTATTGTGAAACACCAGATGTGATGTAGGTAGGAAAATACCAACCACGGAATTTTAGAATCCACAGCATTTTACTTAATGTCTTGCACGTCTCCCTGTCTTCTATTAACTCCCTATCCATTTAAACCTCATTGCTGAATCACTATATATTTAATTACACATGACTCGCCATTCGTGAAATTATATTCAAGCTACTCATAAGTATTAGAAAAAAGCGTTGTCAAGGAAATTTCACTGACACTCTTATACTTCATGTTTACTGCAATTAAAAGGGAAAAGCTTTAATTCTTCTTCTTCACATTTTAGCAATTTCAAAATACCTGTAACATCTTTTACTTTTAACTACTGTGAACTATCTTCTGGATATGCCCTAATTACAAACAAATAGGAAAATGACTTATTAAATTTGTAATGAATTTTTGAGAGTGACCGACAATCAATAAATTGAGTGCTTAAACAACATCATCACTGCTGTGTTTGTCCTTCTAATAAAAGAGTGCCATTAACTTCCATGAAAGAACCAGACATGAATTTACCTTCCAGTATCCTATGGATTGATAATGTCTAAATAAATTTCTCATCCTGTAAGGTCCCAGCAGACTTTGATGACGAATAGATGTTAGTCAAATATCATTATTCATGTCATTAATCGATGAACAAGAATTGGTAATGAGGGATAAATAACATGTATAAAAGTTTGCCTTTAATATCACCTCCCCCTCCTGACGTAAACTTGTGGCATTAAATGTAAACCATTTCGGCTGAAGCGATTACGAGTATTTAATCATTTAACAAAATTTTAAAATACTCCTTGATGTGTTAAATTGTACCAATGATTTTTAAAAGGAATGCTTAAAATGACTGACTCATAAAGATGCCTAATCGATTTATCTTGTCTTAATTAATAAACTTTTAATAAACACACGACTGAATAAATATTAAAGTAGACGAAGTTTATTTTAAATTTCATAGATTGGTAGGAGGAATTATCGCGATTAAATCGGATCCGTAATTTAATCAAATTGGGAGGTGAAAATTTAAGTGATCCGTACTTATTAAAATTGTGAAATGAAACTTTAAGTGATTGTACAACTTGTAAAACATTTATGTACTAAAATAATTATATTTTCCCATTTTCACTAACCATTTCCAAACAACTAAAGTGTTCCTTGCAGAAGATGTCAATGTAAATGGATGACATGAAAGTAGTTTAGAAACCCCTACATACCCTTTTTTGCAACAATAGTAAAATTAATATAATAACAATAATAATAATATAATAACAATAATAATAATAGTCTATCATCTCTAAATTTTGTATGCAAATTCGTTCTTAGCAAGTATGAAAATAGTTAAATTTTCAAAGCAACTGCGTGCTTACTCAGTTTCAGATTGTATAGCCATTAGGTCTTTATAAAATTGGGAAATGAAAATTTAAGTGATTCTACAACTCGTAAAGCATTTATACATTGCAATAATTACTTATATCAGTATGTGTTTCTACTGTACAATTAGCATTGTATTCAAGGGGTAGCAATTAAGGACAGTTTATCTTTTATTCTTCGCTAAAGCTGCAGTTCCCTGAAGACATTATAAGGTATTTCTCCCCCCTTCTTCGCATACCTTCGTGGTGTAGTGGTCAGTACGCTGGGCTCGTATTCCAGAGGTTCGGGGTTCGAGTCCCGGCGAAGACTTTGCTCATTTTTCATGAAGCCTGCATCAAAAATACCTAATTGCTCTACATTGGCGCCCGAACTAAACACGTGGTGGATGATGATTCTCAACCACCAGGATTTCGCGATTGGATCCCCAAAATTTCAGTCGCCCTTTAAAAGGTGAAGTATAGAAAGTATTTTTCCCACCTTCTTCGCATGCCTTCGTTGTGTAGTGGTCAGTATGCTAGGCGCGTTTTCTAGAGGTCAGTGGTTCGAGTCCCGGCGAAGGCATTGCTCATTTTTCATGACTCCGACTTCAAAAATACCTAATGTCTCTGCAACATAACCTATAATTCCTTTACGACTTTGTCGTACACTTTATAGACAAGTGGACAATATCGAACATGGTAGCTTAGTAGGGGTTCATGAAACGGGCTGGTCATACCGAGCAATAGACAGCCACCTGCACCATGCAGACACGGCTGCACAGAAATGCTGGCAACAGTGGTTGCTGCAAGGTATTCCTCAGCAGTACCTCTGGGAAGGCGAGATTGCACGGGTGCGAAATAAGAACAGGCGATTGTGCGACAGGACTGAAGTGCGCCGATGGCATCGTTGGCCACTATCAAACATGCTACAGCCTCTTCCATGCTACTACCTTTCACTATCTCGCGGCATTTATTTGAGGTGGGGTTGCACTCACAGCTGCCTCCAAGATGTCTGTTTTTAACCCCATAATATCGTCTAAGTGGTATGGAATTGTGTAGTTGTCGATCATAAAACTTACAGCCGATTGGCATAGCACAGGGCTCAGCGATGAATCCCGCTTCCGTCTTGCAGCACATGGCCTTCGGGTCCATTATGAAAGTGCCAGCGATCCCAATCAGCCATTGGTTTACAGACGTACACAGCCATTACCAATGGTGTAATGATTGGTGTGTTATCTTTTACGATACCAGGTCAACTCTAGGCATACTGCATACAACATGAACAGCACAATGATATGTTCATGATATCCTGCTACTGTTTGTCTTATCTTTTATGGCACACCATCCTGGAGCCCTTTTACATCAGGATGGTGCCATATTCCACAGGCTCGCATATCTCTGGACAGCGTCAGAGCTCCTGATACTTCTTTGTTGTCCAGTAATATCACTTGACGTTTGCCAATTGAATATATATAGAATATGGTAGGCCTCTGGATTCGGGCGCCTCAAAAGTGTGGAAGATCTTGCGCAACAATCGAGAAATGAGGAGCGGAATTTATCGCGGCTTGAGATCAGGAATCCTTATTCTATTCCTTAACATTTACAAGAATGCATCGTGCCAGAACCGTTTCACCAATTATTGATTTCAACATTCAGTTTGCAATAGCTAGTCACTGACGGTCCTATGGCCTTGAAATGTTAATCATTTCATTATCTGCATATGAGATTTACGCATATTTAATTTTAGTAAAAGCAATTATTTTCTTTATGTTCTTATTTTTTTTCCAAAAGAATATATTTAATAACATTGAAATATTTATCACATTTTTTTCACTAAAAGCAGAAAAAAGTTATATATTTTATGTCTTTCAAATTTTCTCTAGTGTCAGATGTGTTTGGTTTGTTTGATTACGGCAAAGCACGTGACAGCTGAGTGCCTAAGGGAAAGGATGCCTTGTGTGAAGGAAAATTAGTTGTATCCGCGTTACACATGAGAAAAGCAATTTTAAGGCTTTTAATCATCAGAAATCTTTAAGTTCTGTAATAACCATACCTTAAAGTCACCAAACATCCTTCACTGAAGGTGAGGGATATCTCACATTGGACATCATGCCCCCCCAAAATATTGTCACTCTGAAATTTTCAGTTTAACAAACTAAGCCTAAAGGCGAGATCTAAAAGTTTATATATTTAAAAATGCTTTTCATATAATTATTTATAATTTCTTTGAATGATGTTCCTGAAAAAAGAAACTTTGTGGCATATATGGATAAAAGGAATACTAAAAAGGCTTTAGATTGAATAGCCATTAGGATTTTTGAAGCTGAAGACGTAAACATTTGCAATGCCCTCGCCGAAACTCGAGCCTGGAGATTTTGAATACTCTCCAAGTGTGCTACCATTACGGCACGAAAGTACGCTGGAAGATGAAATAAAATACCTTATATACTCCCCCTTTCAAAAGGGATTTGGGATGAGGGGACCAAATCGCCAAATCCTAGTGGTGACGATTTGTCGACCAATTTCTTTCAGTTCGGGCTTCACTGTACACATATTAGGTTATATATATTCTTTTACACCTCTTCTGAGGAAGTATATGATACCTAAGAGGCGATAAACTTGCTTCTACTCTCTTTAATAAGTATTTTATATCTAGGCCAGCCATCTGAATTCTGTAGGACAGTGTATTTTAATATAACATCCCCGTTGAGCAATGCCCTCACCGGGACTCTAACCTGGACCTCTTGAATACGCTCTGAGTGTGCTTCCACGAAGGCATGCGGAGAGGAGGGATAAAATACCTTATAAGCTCACAAATTCTAAAATAGCGTTTATTTAACCATTTAATTTTAACAAATAAAGTGCATGGAGAAGTTTTAAATTTTGTAAGCAAACTTATATATATGCCTGATTTGATGGCTCTGAAATTCCAAGAATTAAAGTATTAATGTTTAAGGCCAATAATTTATTTCAGTCTGGTAATTACATCTATAGGCATCTCTCTTTTTACGCAGTACATATGATTCAAGTTAATGCAAGTTGCTTAAAACCAAACTGCTCTGTTGGAAGCCGGTTTTTACATTATTCTAAAAAACATTCGAAAACCATTGTCCTAAAAACATATTTTTCACGTTTCTTTCTTTTATTCTACATTCAACTTCATAAGAAATGCTTATATTTAACGCAAGTATGTGATCAAAAACAGCAGTGTCGCCCATATTGGGAAATCCATGTATAGTGATTGACTAGAAAAGAGGGAAAGAACGAGTAATAAAGTATAATCAAACCGCTATCATAGCAGATTTTTTTTAAATGCGACTAGAAGCTACAACGATGAATGAGAAGCTGTAAATCTGCAATAATACTCTTTTAAAGTGACAATATGGTGGAGTTTGTGTCCCATTTATAAATTCTCATGAATCTGGTATCAAATTTAAAATTTAAATATTAACATATGTCAGTGAGATTCTCATATTTTGACTTACGTTAAGTAGTGTGAAAGGATTTGTGTAAAACCGCGAGGAGGATGAAAGCCTAAAAGAAGTTTAGTCTTGTTCAAAATCGTATAACCTCTTGTGGGTAAGGAATAAATTAATTTCTGAGAATCATTTGAATAAATTCTGTGAAAAAAATTATTTTAAAAGATACAAAAGCTTTTCAGTAACTCCGTGTCGAATTTTCAAGAATAAATTCTGACAGCTAGTTTACAAGTAATTAATTCCGTTGATAGATTATTCCCTATAAACGTACAGCAAGGAATGTAAAATTGTGATTGAATTTAATTGCGAGTCATTTTCTACAAACACCATATAAATATTCTGTGCCGTAAATGAATGGATCATACATTCCTTATTTTATGGACTAATTTTATGGACTAATCGCTTGAGAAATAAACCTAAACTATGGAACGAACAGTTAATTAAAATTGCAAGATATAACACATCTAAAACTGATAAGTAAATGAATTTTAACAACATTATTTTCATCTGTAATAGATGTTCATCTCAATGTTTGTTATTTAAAATGTCTGGTGTGTACTTAGCTAGACATTAACTGTTCGATATTGAAAGCTAACTTGCGCATTAGTGTTTTATATTTTTCAGTTTGGAAAGTTGCCCATCTCCTCATTCAGTACCAATTCCAGACGATTTTATCATTTAGCTGCTATCTGTTCATTATTAAGCGAAAGTCTTATGGGAGCATTAGATTTGCAATCAATTATAATACCTTCATTACTTTATTCCATCACAGCATTCCAGAACGTATCACGAAATTGCTGTCACAAATATGGAGTTTTGTTCTTTTTACTCTCTCTCTTTATTAGCATTTGACATAGATTTTCGTCTCAGTAATGGCATTTAGCATCTCCTCTGCTGAACTCTGAAACTAAATTAGGCTCTGTTCAATCAAGAACTCGCCAAGAGAATAATTACAGAGCTACGCAACTGCACTTACCATTCCGTGGAAAATGGCGTCTAGTTAATAAAGAAAACATTACCTTTCGTTGTCTAAATTGGAAATCTGGCTGAAAAGAAAGGTATTCGTGGCATTGTGAGCGAGAGCTCCGTAGAAGCGTAGGAATAATTAGAAATCTTTCTAGCTGGTTACCTGAAACTCCCTTGAGTGGCTTCTCCTCAATCAAGAATTGCGATTGCATTTGAGACACGCAGCTGCAGAGGGAACTGCTAAAGAAAATGGCTTAAGTCAAATAAGTGTTGAATTTCTACTACGTTCTATTATATATTACAAAAGGAAAAGTGATGAAATGATTTAATTTTGTAAAAGATTAGGAAATTTTTCTTTTAAAAGATTTTAAAAAAATGAATAAAATAGTAAGGGAATAAAATAGGTATTACATATTTGTTAATTGTACAAAGTATTTTTTCCTTTTTTCTTCCTTGTACGAAGTAAAGGAACTACTGTAATGGCGAAACATTTTGGGTATCAGATTTTAACGAAAATATCCATTTCATCTCCCCTCGAAACCATGTGAAGGATGTTTGTTTCGTGATATATGTACACACAGACATAATAAAGGACAGTTCTTTACAAAAGGATTGTAAATTGTATTTAAGATGGATTCAGAAGAGATTTTTTTTCCTTCTGACAGTGGCACGTACGTGCATAGAGAGAGACACGCAGGTAAGTAAGCATGTGTCTGGCATAACTCAAGAACGAGTAGCGGTATAATGTTGAAATTTTGTATATGGATTGCTAAAATATGTAGTTGTGTTTCTCCCTTTTACGTTGCAATCGAATATACATAACATAGTATTTTTTAAATAATAAATGTTTTAGAAAACATTTTACAAATATTAAATAGTAAAAGTCGGCATGGAAAAAATGCTTTACTAGCAATAGCCAATAGTAGTGGATATGCATAAAATTGTGACAAAACATGTTAATGATAAGTAAAGCCATGTAAGGAAAATTACTTAAAATGAACAATTGAAAACGTAATGAAATAATAAAGACTCATCAGAAGGAATTAACTTATTTCAGATTCCCTACAAACGTTCAGACATCGTGTTTCGGCCTTTATATGCAGATGCAAACCGAAAGTAGAAATGAAATTAAATGTAAATATTTAATTCCACAAATCATATGCATATCAAGAATTCCTCTATACGATGTAAATTAATTAAAACAAATTTTGGAATGAAAAACTTTATTTAATTGCAAAAAAAATCGTATCAATGAGCTGTGCAAAACATATATGCATATATATATGATGTACTAAATGTAGTCGCAGCTCAAAGTATCAGACGATATGTTTAAAGAAAAACAGGATCCATTTATTAATTTCCATGAAAAACAGCAGTTACAAAAATCAGATCCCCGGAGTAAATAAAAAAGAACAACTAATAACTTTTTGTATTGAAGTTTACTCCATCGTTACATTAATGAAAAGACCCCTCGATATTCCTTTGCGAGTCCTTTTATAATCTCTAGAAAGGCGGAGCTTCCAAGAAATGACGTGAGCCCCGTCAGCCAATCCAGTTCGCTTTAAATATTTCCAGAACATTCAATAACTGTACGTGTAGAAAAGGCGGGAACATCAACTTGACTACGGGGCTGTGGATTTAGTTCCACGTACTTTCAAATAAGAGATCGTCACCTTTGAAATGAAAAGAAAATGCATTTAGAATTGTGACTGGGGAAAAAACAAAAAGAAAAAACGAAATTAAAGTTAGGGTTTTAAATGTATTCTGGACTATGGAATTTTATTATTACATATATATATATATGTATATTTCCCCCCCTGTTATCTGTCTCGGTGACCTTAGTTTTTTATTCTTAATTGCTGGTAAATTGTGCATTTTTTGCTTTGTAAGTGTGTAAGGTTTATCCTAAATTTATTAACAGTTATTTTAAGTTTTGAATCTTTCCTATCTTATTCTAATTTCAGGTTACAATTTTCCACCAGAATGTAATTTCAGAAAACCAGTAAATGCAAATGAGAAACAGTACTATTTAAGTCGATACTTCACCGACTTCTAGAGAAAGAGTTTCCTAACTAGCCCGTGTTTGCCTTTGGCTAAGTTCTCTCTTTGTTACTACATTCGGCCATTCCTTAGGCCCTTGCATGACTTCGCCGAATTAATTAATACTTAGTGACAACTAGTTAGATTTCTGATAGCTTCGGCTATACATTTCAGATAGCTTAGTTAAGCTAGTGTAGTTTAATTAAAAGTCATTATTATTTAAGCCCGAGTGGAGTTTAAGCCCGAGTTTGTGTAAAGTTCCAAGTAGGAACTGATTGTAAATATACTGAAAAGTAAAGGCTTGTAAATCCTCCTTTAAATCTTACGTGTTTTTTTCACACACTAAGCGATTATTCGCTTGTTAGTGTTCGTGGGGTTCTAAGCTAGAACTTTAGAATTAAATAAGTAATACCCCACAACCTGATTTTGGAATACTTCTAGACGTTGTATCACATCTGGCGTAGCCGAGATCAGTATCTCACAACAATAATTTAGTATTGGTCGAATATACATTTTATACGTCGAGTTGAGAGTCTCTCCACCACAAACCCATTTAACACCTGCTTAAGCGTTTAAGGATAGGTAATCTACTCTCCGCCTTAGCAACTACATGCAGACTTCTTAAAATTAAGAATTATTCTATAAATCTCGTATTATCTCCTCATACAATATGATATAGCTATTCACTTGATGTGTTAGTCTGAAAAGTGGTAGAAGCATTATAAGCAAAATATTGGAAGTCCAAAGAAATGCAATAAAACTGTGATGGTGCAACTCACAAAGAAAGTCTTTCAACATCCAAACCTCAATTTTTCTCAAGTATGTATATATACCTGAATCTACGTTTGCGATCTCCATGACTAACTTTCTGACGAATATTTTAGATGGTGAATTTCCTAACAAAATTTTAAAATTTTATTGATTATTCGCTTGTTAGTGTTCGTGGGGTTCTAAGCTAGAACTTTAGAATTAAATAAGTAAAACCGCACAAGTGATTGAATTATGTGGTTTTAATGTTCCGGATAAGGTTGGATATGCCTTTAGGTAATCTGCATGCAATAGCTCTATAATTATCAACAAATTCAAAGTATATGCTGAGAATTAAACCTAATGAGCCGCCATTTGTTAACATTTTAAACTCAGTAGCGTAGGTAACTAAGTCGGTTTCTTCACCTTCAATGTTTTTTTGCAGAGTGGCAACAGAAGCAAACTTTTAGTTTGTTTTTTTATATTTTACAATATTTAATGATGATGTTTTCTAAGATTTTATGTATTTTTGCTTTAAGAAGTGAAAAGTAAATTAATTGAATGAGAAATGTATCTCTAATAAAGTTCGAGGAAATAAGTTTAAATGAAATGCAGCAAAAGATGTATATAATTTAATAGGCCGTAGAAGAAAGACATGCGGTGTGCAGATCAGACTTTTTAATCTATCCATAAAGATTTTAGTTTTTATTTTACGTTTATTTCCGTTTCTTTTAAAAAACGAGTGTCACAAAGTGACTTATATAGTTTAGATTTAAATGCAGCAAAAAATGTGTGTAATTTAATAGCCTATAGATGGAAGTCATCTGGTATCCACAATAGATTTTGAACTATCCATAATGATTTTGTTTTCTTTTAAGCTATGAGGTGCATTTACAAAACAGGCATTAATCAAAGTACATTTTGTACACTTTAAAAAAAAATGTCACAAAGTGATTTATATACAGGATATTTTTAAAGTCCCGGACCCATTTTGATGTTTAATAACTCATAAAATAATAAAGATAGATTAAAATTAATAACATAAATGGTTAGATAGACTCTTCATAGTTTCATAACCCTTGTCAATGAAATTCCACGTGTGCCCCTTTCGTCGCACGGAGAATATCAAGTCGATATTCAATTTCACGCAAACTACCGGCAAGCATGTCGGCATCCACAGAGGCTATTGCGGTTGTAATTCTGGCTTTTAGGTCA
>KK112533.1:85842-101124 GCA_000611955.2 Stegodyphus mimosarum | reverse complement strand
GTTTTATAAAGTCATATCCACCAGTTCTTTCAAACTATATAATTGTGTTAGTATTTTAAATTGGCATGATGTTTTGTCCTCTTGACTTTGTGGTACATTTTCTTTCAAATACGGCTACGTTTTCTTCCGCAGGATGCGTAGCTGTGTTAACGATCACGAAAGGCTGCCGCTTGATGCCTTGCATTTCTCGACAATTTATTTTATATTTATGTTATGTAATTGCAATAATTTTTATTGCGAACCAAAAAAAAATATATATACCTGACGATGCAACCAAAAATTAATTATATTTTCATTTTTCTAAAGATAAAATTCTCATATTTTGCGTGTTAGAAATAGTATTTATGTTCTGAAAAACCTTAACTTGCATAAGCAACGATAAAAAAATTACGTAATTTTTATATTGTTATTTTTTAAACTCACAGAACAAATGTGACTAGAAATCAAATCCTTTTATTACATATTTACTTGAGCAGAAAACAAGATAAGGTTATATACATGAAATGTAAGATTTGTTTTTTTTTGTCATTGTCATTATACGTATGGCCGGATGTCACTGTTGCTACGCGACGTTTCCGGCTCATGATAATTATGCACAAGATAAGTAAGAACATTGACCGGTGGCAAAGGGGGTCAGAATTGTAGAAAGGGAGTGACCACACGTCACAAAACGCAAGCGAACAGCTAGTCATGAAGAGATAAAAACTAATGCAAAATTTAAATGAAATCCTGACTATGTATGAGTGTATTCACACGCATACAAATACATACAATAGATACACAAATGATACAAAGCAAATACAAGTAATAAAATGCAGATGAAAAACATGATAACAGTTATTAAAGGATATATACAATTATATACATAAGATATTTTAAATCGATATCCAAGGTTGCATGAACTTGGGTCCCTAGGTAGGGAAATTATCGTCTCTTGAAAGGTATGCCGCATAGGGGCGTATTTTGACAACATCATGTAATGGAACACCTTGAAGTGTTGCATGTGCGGACAGATTAACGCCTAATCACAGAAGTTACGATTTTGTTTATGAAGAAATTCTTCAACTCTTTCAATTTTTAAATCCCGGTGCAAGGTCTCATTAGAGACATAATAATGGCAATTAGTCATTAAACGAAGAGTTTTGTTTTGGAGAATTTGCAGTTTGTTTATTTCAACACATGTAATGGTAGTCCAGGCTGGGGACGCATATGTAAAGATCGGTCTAACTATAGCAATATACAAGTGTCTTTTCCTGACAAGGTCCAATTTAGACGCTTTTCCTAAAAGAGGCTTGATATTTGTAATTGTGGCCCATGCTTTGCTAATTGCTTTCTTGACATGATCTTTCCAACTGAATTTTGAATTAATAGTGACTCCAAGATACGTAGCTTTCTTTACAATAGGGATCTCTGTGTCAAATAATCTGAGTTGTGCTGTAATCGGTGTTCTGGCATTTTTCTTTGTTATAATTATGAGCTGCGACTTGGACGCATTTATGGCAATACGCCATTTCTCGCACCAGTGTTCTATAGCTGGGGTGAGTTCTTGCAGTTTCGTAATAACAGTATCTGCTCCAAGTGAAGAAACAGCTAACGCAGTGTCATCTGCGTAGCATCCTAAATAGAAACCTCTGTCTAGCTGAATTTTAGGAAAATCGGCAACATAAAAATTATATATAAAATAGGGCCAAGGATAGAACCCTGTGCTACTCCGGCGTTAAGACGTTTGCACTCTGAATGGTCATTTCAAATGCTTACGAAAAACTTTCTATCATGTATGAATGAGTAAAGTAGCAGAACCAGATCTCTATCAAAATCAGCGCTAATTAACTTGAAGATAAGCCCCTCATCCCAGACGCGGTCGAAAGCTTTCGCCACGTCTAGCATGAGGAAGGCGACACTCTGATTATTGTGCAAAGCAGCTCCAGTAAATTCGAAAAGTCTGACCAGTTGCTTAACTGTTGAGAGGCCCTTCCTGAACCCGAATTGCTCGGGCGGAAGCCTGGACAGATAGGGCTCCATGCGTTTCAGTATGACCCGCTCAAAAATTTTGCCAAGGACAGGCAAGAGGATAATGGGCTTGTAGCCTTCGGGTTTTGTGATGTCTTTTCCAGGTTTCGTAAGAAGAATTACTTTAGCAGTCTTCCATGTCTGCGGAAAATAGTTTAATGTTAAGCAGGCGTTTATAATGCTGACATATTTGGTGATAATTTTAATTGGTAATCTTTTGATCGCTACATTAGTGATCGCATCGCAACCCGGTGCTTTCCTATTTTTTAACTTTTTAATAATCTCTACTACTTCTGCAGGAGATGTATAATTAACTTTATTATGCGCTCCCGGACCAGAGAGCCAATCCTTAATGAAGTACTAAACGTCGTAAGAAAATTCATAGTCGCAGGGTTCTTGATTTGGCATAAATTGCTGTTCTAGGTGTTTAGCCATTACTTCGGATTTATCTTTGTTCGTAAGAGCAATGATAGTTCCGCTGAAGATCGGTTTGTTACAGGGTTTGCTTCTCTTTAAATTTCTTGCAAAATTCCAGAATGTACTCTCCGGCTCATTGAAACTTTGAATTTTTTCATTCCACCTTTCCTCCCGGTGTTCTTTAATGAGTTTCTTGATTTCTCTGCTTAGTCTATTTAAATTTCTTTTAACCCGAGGGTCGCAGGAGATGTGCCAACGTTTTCGTAATTTATTCCGGCATTTAGTTAGTTCTCTAATATGCTTGGGTAATAATTCTGCAAACTGATCTGCAGGGATTTTCTTAGTAGCTTGGGTGTAAGCACTGAGAATGCTATTTGACAGTTCATTAATTGCAGTATCAATATCTTTATTACATTTTAATGGTGTTATCTGCTGTGGGTTATTTAATAAGATATCATCGTAACAATTCCAATCAGTGATACTTTTATATTTTACGTCCTCGCATTTATTAGTGCCTAGGATGGCAATAACTGGCAGATGGTCTGAAGTCAGCTCGACCTTTACCTCCAGGTACATTGGTATTGATGACGTAGTCAGAAAGATATCTAAAATGTCTCCACGGCCCGGGTTGGACGGTACATATGTATACTCAGTAGGAGCGTAAAAGTAAATTGGGTGGTTGTTGATGAGCTCAAGGAGGATTTCTCCATTACTGTTGGATCTTCTGCATCCCCATTCAACTTTCTTAGCATTTAAATCACCTGCTAATATGATCTGTTTATCATTAGGCAGCATTTCTGTTAAAATATCCGAGTTAATTGCATTGGTAGGCGGGTTATATAGTGCAGTAAAAATACAATACCGTATAATGGGAGTAACACCGATACTGTCACAGATTCCATTCCATTACTTCGATCTTCCTTGATAAGGCAAGCTTGGAGTGAATACTTGACGTAGATTGCTACGCCCCCTCCTTTATAGCTAAGTCTGTCGCAACGAGAAACTCTATAATTTGGTATGCGTAGACTATGGCAAAGATTTGCATAAGTCTCTGTAACAATTGCTATGTCAATATCATGTACTAATAAAAAGTTTTGAAGTTCCTGAATCTTATTAATTAAACTGTGCGCATTCCAGTTCACGATAACAATAGGGGCTCGCTTATTTTTCACTTGACCCATTATCTAATTTTTTATTTTCGTTTGCCTGATGAGTTTTACTAAGATCTTTAACTTGCTGGGTTAACTGAAGGAAGCCAGCACTTTTTATTACTGATACAAGTTCGGCAACATCCGAACATGAAAATTTTCTTAGCTTCACTGATCGACTCTGAGTATAAGCCACTTGTTAAAGCTTGCGCATAAGACTTTCCCTCAACAATGCGGTTTCCAAAAGTCTTGGCTTTTTCTTGTTTAGCTTTCGGGAATTTTTCACACCCCCGAAAACTGGAAGTGTGATCCCCTCCGCAGTTTACATAAAAAGGTGGCTTTTCTTTGTTATTTTTATCCGGACAGTCTTTTAAAGAATGGCCCTGACCACATCTAACACATTTAATTGCGTAGTTTCAAAAATCCTGGGTGTGGTGAAAGCCCTGGCAGCGATAACACTGCACAGGGCCTTGCCTTCCTTTATATTCGACGACTTTGACAATTAAATCGCCGATGTGTCTTTCCAGAAATATCTTTTTTGATACTTCGTTCTTGGGCAAGGTAACAATGAAAAGGGGAAGTTTAATTACTTCACCCGCACGGCGTCGTGTCATCTGACGAACATCTATGATAGTATACTGACGATCTTCAAATTCAGTTCTTATATGATCTACTGTGGTAGATAGCAATAATCCATTGATGACAACTTTTAAGTTCTTATCCTGAGGTAGGATATACGAATGGTGCTCGACATTGAGCTCTTTGAGAATTCTGACAATTCCTCTGTAAGAATTAGGATTATTAGCAATTACTTTAATGCTTTGGCGGATATTTAATCCCATGAAATGGAATTTATGTATATGAAATATTCTTTTAATTTCGTACCACGTGTGTGTGGTTCCTTTAAGTATTATGGGCGGCAGTCTGTTTGATTTGGGCTTATTATCTGAATTATTAGTGTTCTCCGGAGGAGCTGTGGTATCCATATTTGAAGTTTCCTCTTCAATGATCGTTGAGGAAGCAATATCATTTGTATTAGCCACCGCAGGGGTTAGATTGTTATTGTCATTAACACTAGTGTTATCAATCTTATCTGAAGTATCAGCCTTGCTAGCCGAAGCGGCAACAAATGCTGGTGAAATGATTTGCATGTGTGTGTCATGTTTGACATTTTTGGCCGGTTGTCTGTGATTTCGCATGCGAATCGTTTGATGTCCCCTTTCTCGTTTGGGTGCGTCTTCATCTGAACTAGTATCTAATCTAGTGTTTTTTCATCCGCACTATCTGTGCTTACATCATTAATCTTTATCGGACTTCTCGATCTATCGCTGACATCATTATCTAAGTTAGTACTAGCAATCGGATTTTTTAAATTATCCTGAGAATTCGCAATGTTGTCCTGACTTGTGTTTTGTTTAACTAAAGCATTAACTATATCCAATGAACTCAGTAAAATGTATAGAATTTACTTTCTATATCAGACAGTTCACCTTTACTAGATCTTAATTCATCTAACTCGCTAATTTGCGCTTTATAAATTTCTAATAGTCTCTCCCTGACTGCGCATGTGTATCAAAAAATCCAGCGCCTTTTGCAAAAGAATCCAACACCCTGGAATCAGGTCGTGACACGAAGACCTCCCTGACAGACAGATGTGTTGGCGGAAAGCACACAAGGTCCCTGACTATCACCTGAAGCGATAGCTTGGGGATAACTATGTGCGCAAGAAATCCAGCCTAAATCAAATTCAATGCGTAAAATTAATTAACGAAATTCAGAATAATAATTAAAATAATTAATTGCCGCGCAATTAAATTTATGGCAAAACCTATCCAGCAATCAGACAATGGCAAGACGACGCGTAACTATTAATCACTTTAAGTTTAATTAATCCAAAATAATAAAATAAAATAATTGCAAATCTGCAATCTAAAATACTTAGCTTTCTTGGTATTAAAAATACCGTTAAGAACAGTAGCATTGAAAAATGCAGTTTCTACTAAGCAATTCGATGCAGCGTTAAGACAGGAACCACGTGGCAGCACTAACAGGATGTTAGGCTTCGATGAAGTGGATATGGCAGCTCCCCTGACAGCAATCTTCACTGACGAAGGCTCCCCTCTGAATGTATTTGATGCTGCTATTCATTAGCGGGGAGATCTTTTATGACTTATCCATCACTCTAAGGGGAAGCGAACACACCGCTCTAGGCAATGGCCCATCTTAAAAGCGTTTCCTGAAAGCAAAACAGACCGTTTTGGAGGGATCTATGCAGCCGTTTTCAAAGCATTTTGTTCCGAAGGGTCAGCCCGTTAACGGGTTAATGAATTTAAAATGTCTCGTCCGCGCATTACTCGGGGTAATTTTTTTGAGTGTATCGTATTGTTATATCGAATATATATCGTGAGAAGCTTATTTCGGCTTCAGTTCAATAGATGGCAGCACTTTACTGAAGGTTTAAAAGATTACAGGTTTATGTTCAAAGTGTGTGGCCTTTTATTTATTTATTTATTTATTTATTTATTTTTTTGATTCCGTGACAAACATTTGATTTTTGCAATAAAAAAAATTGACCATTTATGTACGCAAATCATCAAAATAACTTGACAGTTAAGGGGTTAATGTTTGTTACTTCTAATTATTTGCAAATGTTATAATTTTTTTTTAAATGTAAATTAATCTTAATCATCACGATGAGCTGTCTAGACATTACAAATTACTTAATCAATTATATGTAACTGAAATCATATTACTAGCATTTTAATCTGTATTCAGTTACCAAAGTATCCATTTAACTCGTAGGGCTCATTGACTTCTGTTACTAAATATTAACATATATATAACTATTATAATAATAAGTTAATTTTTAAATATCTTGTTTTAGAAGTGTGTAGATTACATTTTCGAAGAAATAAAGCGCTATAAAAATTGAAATATTTGATGAAAAAACAGCAGCACTGATTAAAGCTCCTACGTTTCTGCCATATATTTCTATTAAACATTAAAGTATAGTCTTGTCTACTTACTGATAAACCTTATAAATTTTGTATATAACACGCCAGTGTTCGTTTTTTATATTTTTCTGCCAACTGTAAACATATGCCAAGTATAGCTGAATGCTACACGATCTCGCGATGGGTAGAACGCTGACGAAGGGAACCGAAAACACAAAATAATATTCTCACACGGATGACCCTTCAATATCGTTGACCTTGGTCAAGCAGACTGTGAGGAACTATTAGACTGGACGATAGAATAGAAATGAATCTATCTGTAGGCAAAAATTAAAGTGGAAAAGATTTTAGAAGCATGCATTAATCTAGAAATGGTGATCCGAATTGAGGAGAGGGAACAAATTAGAGTAAATTAGCATCTAGGTAATATTAAAAATAAGTAAGTGAAATTAAAATAGCATCGAAGCGAAAAAAATAATAGCAGATTAAAAATATTTATGAGGAATTATGGCGAATTAATTTACAATGGTTAAAAAATTAAATAATTAATTTGCACCAACAAGGTAATTGAGTGCTCTTAATAACCTGCTAGGTCTTCTGGTGTTACTTGGTTTGGCGCTGTTCTCTTATCAACACCGGATCCAGAAATGTATATATGTATGCATGTAGGCATTTATATATGTAACCATGTATGTGTGTACGCGCATATATGGACATACATAGAAACACACGGTCATACATTCATGCATCTGAATCCGGTCCTGATAAGAGAACACTGCCTTCTGCTTCGTCATAACCATAATCCAAAGTAGGAATGCTCTTCTTATTCGTTTCATAAATGTTTTTGAAGAATTTATCTGCTAACTCAGCCAGGTATTTTTTTAATTTGAGGCACTTTAAATTCCTCACATATTGCATTATTACGAATAAACCATCTTCTATATTTTGTGAAATTGGGAAACTTGCCCGCGAGTGTGTCTTTCTGCAGTAAATTGCTCTTTGCTGAACTTCGAAGTTTTGTAGCAGAACCCTTTAACTGTTCCGTCATGGTAACCATCGAATAAATTACCAGGTGTTCTGCCTAAGTATGAAGTTTTGCATAATTTGAAATTTATTCATATGAACCTGACTGGCAAGACGGCATACAGGATAGGCATAAGTAATTATGGAACGTAACATTGCTTTGTAAACGAGTAACATATTGTCTAGAGATATAGCAGATTTCCAAGAAATTAAGAGTGACGGGTGTGCTTAACACCTCGGAACTTAGAAGCTACGCAAGCGGTATGGGGTTCCATGTGAACTTTTGGTCAAGAATAACGCTAATGTGTTTAACGTGCTTGGCCAACAGCGCCTAGACTACAAGGCCTTAATATTGGTAGGAGAATGAAAGTATGAGTCATCACACTTAGCGCTGAACGAAGCTGCAGGTGTGAATTCGTAGATGTGTGGTATTATCGTTGCACTTGCATGTGTTTTAAAATCGTCATCACTTATTTTTATAGTATTATTATGTTATAAGGCACTTATATTATTTCATTACTGTGTTTAAATGTTGTGTGCCCCTACGTAAAGGGAATTGCAATGGTGTTCCTCGTGTGCATGTATTTTCTTTCCCAAGAGTTCCTGAATTGAAGAAGAAATAGATTTGTTCAATAAAACGAGACAATTTCAAGCCAAACAAAAATTCTAAGGTAAGTAAATTTATATTTATTATTGCTAATGTCATTATTTTTAATAGTACTTACTTAAGATAGATATTCTTTTGTAAAATTATGTACTGCCGTAATAAGCAAAAAGGCTCCAAAATAAAATGCTAGAGATGATCATGGACTCGCCATGGCTCGTAAGGAACACGGTGATCCACTATGGATTTAACATTAAGCCTATTAACAGTGAGCTTTTAAAGTTATCTCACAATTTCTTTACCAGTTGTGACAATCATGTTAATGATACTATGCGAAGCATTGGTGATTACGACTACATGGTGGTACAGAGAAATAGTAAAATAATAGGGAGTTAAAAACTTTTATGGGTCGGAAATTATGACAAATTAGTTTAGAGTGATAAAAAATTAATCACTAATTTGTACCAACGCGGTTGAGTGGTCTTAATAACCCGCCAGGTCTTTGGTTTTATTTTGCTTTATACAGAAGACCTGGCGTTATAATCATAATCCAAAACAGGAATGCTGTCATTATTATTTTCATAAATATTTTTGAAGATCTTCTTTGCTAACTCAGCGACGTATTTCTTAATTTGAGGCACTTTAAATTCCTCACTTGTTGAAATATTACGAATAAACCATCGCTTATAATTCGGGAGACTGGCAAGTCGGGGTACGAGTGTGTCTTTCTGCAATTAATTGCGTTTTGCTGAACTTGGAAGCATTGCAGCAGAATTCCTAATCCCTTATTGCGACCACCGAAAAAATACGTCTTTTTTAAGCATCAAGTTAATTACCTCAATGCAAATAATCATGTGATTAGAAATAGAATCAATGCTAGGATTCTCTTTTTTTTCTGAAACCAAAAAACCCTCCCGGCATACATTTCAGTCTCAGGTACCGCTATAGATTGCAGTTTCTCGATGAATTATAGAACCTCTGTGGAGTCAGTAGACCTTAAGTCAGGCAAGTTAGGCTTTGTTAAAAACTCTTCAACACATGAATCAATGCGACCCCCATGTAACTGGACAATTACAGTAGGCTTCGTTATTTGTAGTGAATAAAGTTACAAGGTTAAAGAAAAATCAAGATTTATCCCCGCATCTTGAGTTAAAGAACGACGTTCGCACTGGTCAAATCCTTTTTAAGTACCAATAGTTAGCTTCAGTACCAGTACCAGTATAGTACCAGTAGTTAACTCATTTTAAAGACTGGGTATTAACGAATTTTGTGAATCTTCTCGATCTCGCGTATTACAATCGCGGCAAAGCAAATAAGTAAACCTTTTAAATTCCACGTCTTCAACTATAGAAAATGGATGGTATTCTTTGCACGCAATTAACAGCTGCTTCTCCACTGATATACTCCTACTTAGTTCGTTTTTTTAAGTAAATTCATTATACCATGGAATAAATTGTTGCGTGCGTATTGGTTCGTAATGGATTGAATGCACCATCGTTAAAAAGCTAACAAAATTTATTTTTTTCACACGAAATAAAAAAAAATACTGAAATATTTCCTCAGAGATATTCGTATAATATCACAATATCTCAAACGTTAAAGAGAATTCAATTCAAAGCAACTAAAGTTAATGAAATCTTACAGCGAATTCGCTACAATCAGTCACAAACAGCAGTTCGCTTTAAACAGCTGCAACTACAACTGAGATGAGGCGTTTGAATTCGGCTTTTATAAGCTTTTTTTAATATTAAATGCATGCGCTCTTGTATTTTTACTTTTCCTACGTACCCAAATCGTCTCCGTTGCACGGACAAATAAAACAATTTTAATTACAATTCTAAATAAATAGCTAAATGAGTACGAAATCCGAACAATATTTATAGACAGTTGTAAAGCGGCCGGGAGTGAAGAAAATCTGGATCTAGATCCAAATTCAGAACGAGAATCATATCTTGGATAGGGTTGTTCACCTGAGTTGGACGTTGAACGAGAATCCAAAGCCAATTCTTGAGCTTGAAATGAAAGGATTTGCCTAACGTCTACTGCGGTTTCATCGCCAATTGACGGCAGTTTTAGTGTTTCCTGATTTCGATCTTTCAAACTTCATTGTTCAGTGTTTTCTTTTTAAATCCGCTTTTAAATTGGAGGCAGATGCCGCAGAGCACGAAACTGTCTTCTGACAATACAGGCGTTTTCCGTTTTTTATCTAATTTGGGAAACAGATAAGACACATCGCTCGAGGTTCTTCTATGCTATAGAGTCGACATGTTGTTCTGCAACATTTAAAAAATACATTACATGAAAAAATTTCTGTTTTTAAATATATACTAATTCTCAAGAAGGTAAAAGAGAGAATAACAGCTCTTGACTACCAGACGTTTGTAAAATAAATAAATAAAAAATGTACTTTATTATTTTACATAACAGTTATAAAAACATTATATCAAAAAGGTAGTCCGTGATATACATATTTATACTATATATATACAGATTCGAAGAATTGAAACAAAACTGTGAGGAAGAGTCTCGAACAGAGAAATCGAAATTTAGCAGACACAGAGCTAGAGCAAAAAGCGAAAAGAACAAATAATCAAGACTCCGCAGGAGCCAGATCCGGAACTAGAAGACAACTAGAGTAATGAGAACTGGGAATCCTGGGAAACAAAGTGTTCCTAGTTTACCTACTTTTTGCATTGCCCAATGGGGAAAAAAACTCAATCCCTTTGTAAAAATGAGTAGTCAGCTTTCCTGAGATGCATCCATTTATTTAAGATTTTGTTTTTAAACTCCATGGACTAGATGTAAATGCTTTTAAAGCACACCATGAAGAGGTGTTTTCTCACAGAAGGCCGTGCCTTCTGTAATTTGTATTCTGTGACGCGTAACCGAGAGGTACATGGTTCGATTCCCGGCGAAGGCGTTGCTCATTTTTCCATGACTATAACTTTTATTTTAAAACAACGCTTTCTTATACGACTGCTCCTGCACCACTCACTCCAGTCAAGACTACAAAAGAACATCATGGGTAATTTCTGCCCGCTTAAGATACTTCTGTATAACGCACAGAATTTAACCTGCAAAATTCATAAACTGCAGCACTTTCTTTCTCAGAACGACGTGAATATTTGAATAATGTCCGAAACTCAGGCAAATCTCACTCACAGACACCAGACTTGCTAACTTCTGCATATACCATTGTGATCGTCTCCACCATAGAGGAAGTGGCGTTATTATTTGCGTAAAACGAACTTTGGAATTGTGTCTTAAACGTGCATCAAACTCCTTCCGGTTACGAAGCTATCAATGCAGTTATTTAAGCTGCCGAAACGTGGCCCTGCCACTTGCTGTGAGGTCTATAATAGACCAAATATCAGCCTTACAGCGGAACACCTTCATGAACTTCTTGATATGGATATTCCGACGATTCATGGCGGCGATTTCAACTCAAAGCACTGCGACTGGGTTGCGATAGGACAAATTTAAATGGTCAGACCTTACATGATTAGACAAATAATAATCATGTCTTTTTACATATTCCATATAAGCCGGCTTATCGGCCAAACGTGATATATAGACGGCACAACATTTTGGACTTATTCATTGCTACTGTTAATATGCTCATGTCAATCAAAGTGCTTAACAACTCTTTCTTGTACGATTTGTCATCGGATCACGTGCTCGTGCTGGCCTGCCGATCTCGGAGTGCGTAGACCCAAGAACTCTCTTTCTCTTTAAGTTATGGACGGGGACTTATTCCAAATATCCTCATGACTTCAAATTTTAAAACCAAAATTTAAAAAACTGCTGAAGGTATCGACTGTGCCGCAAGTAAACTCGCGGTCTTCCTAAACCATGGTAAAGCAAGTGCCACGATAAAGGTCAACCGCGATAAATTTTAACATCAGTTCCCAGAAAGCAACAGAATCCTCATTTCTTCCCGCAACAGGCTCCAAAAGATTTTTAATCGCACATGGGATTCGGTAGTAAAGACGGAAATAAATCGCCTCGATTCCCGCATCAAGCAAAAATTGAAGACCACAGAACTGCAATCTAGAATCACAAAATAGAAGACCTAAATCTCAAGAATAATAACACCTGGAAATTTGGGAAAAATTGGAAAAGCTCCAGCTCATGTAACAAACCCACCTGTAACGGAAGCTGTTTCGTTTACACAGATGATGAGAAAGCCGAACGTTTCGCTGAACACATTGTTGAGCTCTTCAGACCAAACGCGTTTCCTATTAATTAGGACTCTGACAAGGAAGTCATGTATTTTCTAAATTCCTGGCTAAATGCACCAACTGCTTTCAAAATCAAGAACATTGTTACGCCTCATGAAGTAAACGAAATACTCCGTACTATGAGACAAAAGAGGCCGAATGCTAAAAAATTTTCCATTTAAAATGACCTGCAAACTGACAAGCATCTTCAACGCTTGCATGAACCTAAATTACTTTCTCCATACATGGAAACGTACGAACATATTTCTCATCCGTAAGCCGTTGAAACCACTCGATAATCCAGTTATGTACAGGCCCATCAGCCTTTCGTCTTCTATCAGTAAAATTCTGGGAAGACTTATCTACCATAGTTGACTGATAACCTCAAGTGCTTAGCAGATCACCAGCATGGTTTCAGAAAAAAACTTTCCACCACCACCCAGCTAGTTCGCATGACTGAACCCATCGGTTCGGCCTTGCACAATAAAATGAGTGTTGCCATCGTGTTGCTAGACCTGGCAAGCTTTTGACCGCGTATGCCATCCAGGACTTTTGTTTAAGCTCCAAGATTTAGCTGCCTCGCGACCTCATCCTCGTGATACATTCATTCCTGAATGAACGGACTATTACGGTGAAGCATGCGAAAGCGATTTCACGTGTAAAGGACATCCAGGGGGTATTCCCCAACGTAGAATCCTTAGACCGATATTCCGTATTCTATATGTAAATGATTTCCCAAATTCCCACGAAGATGTCAACTCACTCCTATACCGACGATACGGGAACTGCAATTAAAGCACGTCGTCCTGACTATGCGGCGACTAAATTACAGGAAAAAATCCCGGAAATTGAAGACAGGTGTAGCCGCTAGAAAACCTGCATCCAGCCGACTAGATCGAAAACCTTGGTCATCAGGAAACAAGGAAGACGAGATATTCTGAAATCAAAAGTTATTTTATTTGGACCTCTTGTCCCGCTTGTCAAGAACACCAGCTACTTAGAGATCACCCAAAATCACAGCTTCACCTGGAATGATCACGTGACCTACAGGATCACGTCCTACCTTTTTCTATTTTCGAAAAGTAGTAACCTATCACTGAACCTGAAAAAAAATTTCTTTCGGTCATCCGACCGATTCTAACCTGTTTTTCGCCTACGTGGGCCATTGCCACAGATAAGAATATTAAGAAAATTTAGGTAATGAAAATACGTTTCTTCGCACTATCATTGGTGCCCCGCATTACGTCCGAAATGAAAGTCTTTATTTCGACCAGAAACCTAAACTAAATCAGGATTTCATCCGTAGGATCGATGAGAATTTCTTCGCAACAACGTTTGATAAACAACACAGCAAACTTCGCTGAAGTGCTTTCCTACGAAATCCTGAGCAATGTCAAGTTTCTACAACCATTCGTCGTCCACCTACTACAAGCAAATCAGGGCAGCCAATGAGAGTACAGATACATTTATGTGGTCATCGGATTTAATTAACTTTATTTTTCGTTAATTAATGCACCGCAAGTGACCCAGCAGTGTTTCAGATGAATTACCCGTATTTTTGGAACATTTTAAGGAGTAATTCCTTCGACTTCAGACAAGCCAAGTACTTTTAAGACTGTTTATACCATAATTGTGATTTTTTGACATACTGGACCACGGTCTAAATGCCACGGCTCAACCAAGCAATCTCCGACCCCCAGTAGCCTGAAAATTCACAGCCATTTCATGGCTGTTCTCAAAGAACATTTCCTTACCATGTAAATAGTGTGCATCGCAATTTGTGAATATTTTGGGTAATTGTTTTGTATTGTGTGCATATAGCTTTTCAATTAGTGCAGTAGTTGCAAGCCAGACAACATTGAATTCACTGTTTTAGGCCACGTGACCAGCTCAACGGTGCCTAACCACAAACCCTTCTACAGTTCCATCTAGACTCGGCATTTTCTCACAGGAAGCAAAAGGCTTCAAAGATTCTCTCACCTGAACTTATATGAAGGATACTATTTACGGACATTCAGACGTCAGGCCCAATTTGGGATTCACTCAGGAATTTGGAATGAGTAGGGATAGCAATTCTCTGCTGCATGCCAGAATAATAACAATAGTATCAAAGCTTTCTTGTATACTCTGAATTTCCAATGTACGTTTTCATGCAAGTACAGGGTGCGTCATAAATTCGTGCAAAGTTCAAAAATTCGTAATAAAAGAAGAAATGCACGGAAAAATTTTCTGTTTGCGCCAATATGGTCAGAAAGACATTGGATTTTTTTCCATGTAAAAAAAATGTTTCCAAAAGTAACCTTGAAATACTGTAATTGTTCGCAATTTATTGCTTTGTCAAAACATTTCTTGTTTAATTTGAGCAAGTACGTCTCTAAAGTATCAATTTGCAAATCCTTGTGCAGAGTCAAACTTGAAACATAAAAATTCGCATCTGTAATTGTGCGGAGGTATCTGTTTTGTATATACACAGTCCAGTCACATTAATGTGACCATCTGTCAAAAGCCAGAATAACCACCTTTCGCAGAGCGGACTGCTGCGAGACGTACAGGAAGAGAGTCACATAGGTCCCTGAAGGTGTTCTCTGGGATGTTGAGCCATGCCGACTCTAATGCCGTGGCCAGCTGCGCTAGATTACGCGGTTGAGGATCCATGGCGCGAACAACTCGATCGAGATGGTCCCACAGATGCTTGATTGGGTTTAAGTCAGGTGAGTTTGCTGGCCAGGGGAGGACGGTAAACTCATCCTGGTGCTCTTCGAACCACGCACGTACACTGGCAGCTGTATGGCACCTCGCATTGTCCTGCTGGAAGATGCCATCATCCTGAGGAAAAACAATGCGCATGTAGGGGTGAACATGGTCCGCAAGGACAGATGCGTACTTGTATTGATCCATTGTGCCTT
>KK112533.1:0-84979 GCA_000611955.2 Stegodyphus mimosarum | reverse complement strand
TACTGCGATACTGCTGTGTTGTTGTGGGTATCTATTGCCAAGGCAATACTTCCCAGACATTCAAAGTGTAAAGTCCTAATACAGTGGAAAGCCTGAAGTGTTTCCTCTGAGAGGAAGATTTGATGAGTACGAAAGTCAATACTGCCTCTTCCTTGCATGCCCGAGCGCTGCCTGGAGCTGGTACGGCGAAATGCCGGTCGAAGAGCAGGGAGCGTGGCCTCAATGGAGTTAACCAATTGGGCTCGCTGTCAGGGAAATAGCAAAGTCCTAATTTCCTTTTGTCTCTCAGTAACTCCACAGCTCATTAGGTATATGGGCATATTACCCATCAAATTAATCAGAAAATTATACTTGATATGTGGAAAAGAAAGTTGACAACATGCGATTAATTCTCATGCGAAAGTCGGGAGAAAATCTGTGATTGTTTGCAGCTAACTATTGCTTGCTGGTGATTGATCGAATTCATAAGCGTTGATATTTTCGAAGAGAAGATATGAACATCGCGCACAGGACTTGTTTTTGTAAAATTAAGACGATTATTATGCTTGCCTGATTAAATATGAAGCATAGGGACGAATAAACAAATCTTCTAAGATAATTTCATAGTCCAGGATATGGGCAAAATTTGCGATCGTATTCGTCGCAGCTTTCTGGAAAAAGTTCGCATTGAGTTTATGTAAAAAGTCTTTCATGTACTCAATCTTGAGGTCCCAGTGTAGATTTTCATTCCTAATGTAGTAAGGGGAATTTTTAATAGTCCTTAGAAACTTATTTTGCAGGACTTGTAGCTTGCGGATATCATAATTTTGCTGCCAGAATGTTCATTCCAGCATGGCAATCTTTTCTATGAAGTTCTGTTATTAAACATGTGACTAAATGGCTTTTGGAGGGGAGCAGAATAGGGTAGCGAAAATCAAATTCTTTCCCTCTTTCAATAATTTTTGTTTTAACACTTGTTAACCCTTCGTCGTCCTTAAGGATCACTAGACCTTTACAGCTATTTTCAATTTGTCCAAAGCTATTAAGTTGAACAACTTTCCAAAGATGTTTTTCTGCGTTTTCAATTTCCATGACTGAAAGGATATTTTTCCTCGAAACTGTCCGTTTGCGAGCATTGTTCACAAATCTTATCATCCAGCCCAAAATTCGAACAATCTTTGAAAACTGAGAAAACTTACAGTGCCAGTTATTTGTTTCTGAAGTTACAATGAGACTGGTCAAACTGACACATTTCTTTCGTTCTTCTCTTACTGCTTCTTCATTTGTCTGACCCGTTAATGCAGGCCAGTATACCTCCTCTTTATGCAACCATTCTGGTCCCTCCCACCATCTCGATTCTAACAGTTGACGCGGACTACATCCTCGTGATGGGAGGTCCGCAGCATTTAACTCGCCTGGAATGTAATGCCATTGATGTGGATCTGTTAATTTACAGATTTCCCTAACCCTGTTTCCGACGAAGGTTCCCCGTTCGTCGTTTCTTCGTATCCACGCTAGTGCTGTAGTAGAATCTGTCCAGTAATATACCGGGATATCAGAAAGAGCAAGTGCTTCTAAAATCATTATAGAAAGTCGTGCTCCCAACAAAAACGGACTACAGGTAGCCCAAATACTACTCTATTGTGTTGAAACTCTTGAATATGATTTTCATTTCTCCACCACAAAAACCTTAGATAATCTCGGTCTTCCGGTTTAACCTCTATCTGTAGAAAATCCCGTTTTATGTCCGAAACAACTCCTATAGCCTTTTCCCTAAACCTCAGCAGGATAGCTGGTATTTGTTCGATGAGATTCGGACCCTTTAAAAGACAGTCGTTAAGAGACGGGTTTCGACCTATTTTACAAGGTGCGTCGGAAACCGGCCTAATTTTTGTAGTTAGACTATTTACTTTGATTACAGGGTGATGGGGAAGGAAGTGCCCTTTTATGTCTGTTCTCTCTCTTGGTACTTCTATCACACCTTCTTCTAACCATTCTGAAAAAACCTTATCATAATCATCCAATTTATTCAAAGTCTTTAGTTTCTTGTTAGTACTCAGCAATCTCCTTTCCGCAATATGTCGATTAGAAGGAATATCTGGTCTATTATTATGAACCCATGGAAGACTCACTCTGTAACGACCATCAACGTTTTGTTTTACTTCTTCCAGGAAGATTTCATAAGCTATTTCTTCCTCTTTTTTCTTGGATAATGTCTCCACTGGATCCATAATTCCGATGGTCTCCAACTTCCAAAGCTCTTGTAGTTTCATTTCCCCAATAACTAAGTTGCTTTTAAAGGTTTGTGTGCACACGGGTAAAGCGGTTTGGGCGGAATTCTCAACCGGACCACAAACTGTCCAACCTAATTTAGTTTCTACTGCTGTCAGGCCTCCCTGCAACTGCTTGATTCTTCTTGTCAAAAGTCGACTATATACATCACTTCCTATTAATAACTCGATTTTTGTGAGACCTGCCCCTAGATCGGATAACCAAATTTTATTCTGTTTAAGTTCAGTCAGCAGTAAGTTTTTGGGAACACGAGGAACATTACCACAAATAATTTCTTGATCCAGAAATTCTAGTTCAAGAATCTCTTTTGAATTTGGACTACAAAGTCGAATATGGAATTTCTGATGAGGCTTTGCCTCAATGTAGGCTCCTCCGAATAAAGTATGAAAAGCTATACTTTCAGTGGAAACAGGTTTCAAATTTAACTCCTTGGCAGTAGAACTCAGGATATAACTTTTTTGAGAGCCGGTATCTAACAACACTCGTACCCTCTTTGTTTCATCACCTATAATATTTACTTCTAATGTCATAAGAGCTATATCTGGGGAACACTCATTTGTTATTGTACTCTGCAACACCTTGGGAGAATCATCCGTTTTCTCATTTCCCTTTTCCCTATCCTTGTGATGTGCTAACTGAGGACAAAGCATCACTAAGTGGTCTTTAGAACAAACATGACAACATATTTTACTGTTACAAAATTTCGCAATATGACCAGGGCGGAGACACTTTAGACAACACCTTTTTTTTAACTATAGCAAATTTTTCTTTTAAAGGTAAAGAACGTACTTTTAGACAATCTTTACTTTCATGAATTTTGTCGCAGAAGACGCATTTAACCTCTTTTCCCACAAAAAAACCCGCTGTCGACGGAATGCGTTTCTCATTTTTCTTAATTTTATCCCTTGCTGAATCTGCAGAATTTAAGTTACAAAAACTTTTACAAGCTAATAACACGCGCTCATCATTTTCTACTTCCTTGTGTAAAAATTTCATCAACTGCGCGAGACGCATAGTCTGGCTCGATGCGTGGAATGCTTCGTCAGATGTTTCCACTCCCAGGTCTTCTGACCTACTTGAACTCCTGTGCCATGCCTTCAAAAGATCTTCAGACAAGCACGATTCGATAAGTGGAAAAAGCCACTGAGCGTTATTATCGGGATTAACGCCCATGGTTTCCAATGCTCTTAAATGCGCTTCCAACTTATCGACCAATTTGCTAAGCGGTAACTTTTCCTTTTGATTTCCTACATTCTGTATTACTAATTTCAATAATTCCCTTACGTAAACTTCCGTCAACAGTTCCACATTGCCAAATCTTTTTCTTAATGCAGAAATTGCCTTTTCATAATTTTCGCTAGTAATCGGATAACTATCAATAAACTCTTTAGCTCGACTACCCAGCAACATAGATTGTGATAAATAATGAAATTTTTCACAATCATTTAAGTCTCCGTTTTCATGGATTTCTTTAAATTGTGCCCAAAAAGGCAAATAATTCAAGAGTTCACCATCGAATTTCCTTAAGACAATTTTCGGAAGTTTCATTTTCTTTTTCTTATCATCTCCGTTAGATGATTCTGATTTAACTTGACCTAACGAATTAGTAATACCTAACTTCTGATTTACTAATCTTCTGATAGTAATAAATATATCAGAATATTCTTCCGCTTTTGGATTCGGTATTTAATACACTCTCTGTCACTGTCTCATCTTCTAATAGAATGTTTAAAATTTCTTCGTTACATTCGTTTAATACGCTATTTAATTTTTCTAGTTTCGCGAATTTATCATTTAAAATCCCGTGGTCTGCTT
This sequence comes from Stegodyphus mimosarum, assembly GCA_000611955.2. Lineage (NCBI taxonomy): Eukaryota > Metazoa > Arthropoda > Arachnida > Araneae > Eresidae > Stegodyphus > Stegodyphus mimosarum. Next base: position 80,893 of record KK112533.1, on the reverse strand, counting down.
TATCCTTTTCAATTTCTTCATTTAGAATCGTAACAGTTTTTGTAAACGAAGTTCTCAACAGACCACGTTTTTTACATATCTTATCCATTTCCTATACTAAATTCTTCTCATATAATAACAAAATAAATATCGCAAATGTCCAAATAAAAACTACAATATCCTGGCTGGCTCGCCACTTGTTATGACTAGACACTAGTAACTCCTAACTACCCGTTGTGGAGCTGTGTCCTCAGGTTCGAAAACAAAAGTTACTTCTATTTCATACATATATATATTCTCAAAATGTTCAGTTACTTAAAAATGAATAAGCAATGAAATAAAAAATATGAAGGGGATTACTTACCCCTCTTTCCTTCTTTATTGAACAGATTTACTACTCATCACAGTTGGCGAAAATCGCCTTTCATTATTCATAATTTTACACAAGAGTAAAAAAGTCCGTCTTAACACTTTCGATTCATCAAGCGCTCTCCTTCCCTCTCCCCCCTATGGCACCAGTTCGTCCGTCTCCACAAATAAAATGTTTATGTTTATGCTAAAGAGACGGACGAACTGGTGCCGTAGGGGGGGAGGTAGAGCGCTTGATGAATCGAAAGTGTTAAGACGGACTTTTTTACTCTTGTGTAAAATTATGAATAATGAAAGGCGATTTTCGCCAACTGTGATGAGTAGTAAATCTGTTCAATAAAGAAGGAAAGAGGGGTAAGTAATCCCCTTCATATTTTTTATTTCATTGCTTATTCATTTTTAAGTAACTGAACATTTTGAGAATATATATATGTATGAAATGGAAGTAACTTTTGTTTTCGAACCTGAGGACACAGCTCCACAACGGGTAGTTGGGAGTTACTAGTGTCTAGTCATAACAATTATCCTCTTGAAAGAATCCTGCTAAAAATTTTTCGAAATCCAAATCTGGAACCCTGCGGAAAAAATTGCTACGAAGATGATTAATCTTGAATACCATAATCAGATAATCGTAATTGAAGTCTTTGATGGCATGAGATGATGAATAAAAGATGAAATGGCATAGTTGAAATGAAATTGCATAGTAAGAGTGGCATAGTTGAAATGGCATTTAGTAGAAATCTAGTGATAAGCAATGCATAGCGAAGCACGAGCAATCAGTAAAAACGGAGCTGGGCGAAATATGTCTTACTTCTCTGTAGTTGAAGCTGAAATGACTGGTACTCTTAAATGCTTAAATGATAACTGCATATGCTTATTTAGCCCTTGCGGGCTTTAATAAGCTGTTATTCAACTAATACCCTAAGGGTAATCACAGTGTAAAACAATCAAATAGCTCCCGACCGGGAAATCAGAGCAGGTAGGAAAAAGGGGGCCCTTCGGTCATGTCAACAAGTGTATCGTAATTTAAGAACTCTCACCCCAGTGAGAAGCTTGAATGAGTGAGCAGAGAGAATGCAATATGAACTATGAAGTACATGTTATGTACAATGAAAAAATAATAGTGTCATGAGACATCTACATGCAATATATTACACACAAAAATGAGCTATTTACATAAGTACAATAAAGTGGGCTAAATGACGAAATTGTGATCTTTAAATCTGTAAGCTGTGAAAGGCCTGATGTTGTAATCCTCAGGAATACAGGTGTAATTTAATGCATCGTTAAAATTACCTTTACTACTTGTTAAGCCTTTGTCAAAGAAGGTACCATTGAGTTTACGTAGATAATTTTCAATGTAATCAATTTTTAGATAGTCATGAAGTAGCTTATTCCTTATGTAAAAATGTGCACCTGTAATGGTGCGGAGAATTTTGTTTTGTGTAACCTGAAGTTTATTTAGGTCAGACTTAGTAGCCGCCGCCCATACGGGGGACGCGTAGCACATAATCGGTCTAAGGATTGAGATGTAGATCTGCCTTTTTCGCCTTAGATCCAACAGTGAACTGCGCCCAAACAGTATCTGTAATTGCTGGGCGATACCTCTAGTCTTATTTGCGATGTAGTTAATGTGTGTACGCCACGTGAGTCTCTGATTTAGGTAAACTTCCAAGTTCTTGGCCTTGTTAACTACTGGAACCCGTTGCCCGAAAAGATAAAGGGTTTGAATTGAGACCTGAGTTTTCCTTTTTCTAATTAAAAGAAGTTGTGTCTTTGCTGCATTAATGGAAATTTTCCACTTAGTACACCAGTCTTCGATATCTAATACATTGTCTTGCATTACTGCGACAGCTCTGTTAGGATGCATCGACTTAACCGCAACAGCGGTATCATCCGCATAGCAGGCCAAAAGTGTATTTCTAGTGAGTTTGTCACGCGGAAAATCCGCTGCATAAAACAAGTAGAGGACTGGACCTAAGCAGTACACTTGGGGGACCCCAGCGGTAATAGTTTTATACCCAGAATAACACTGCCTGCAGCTAACAGTAAAATGACGATTGACGATGTAAGATCTGGTGAGGAGAATCAATTCCCTAGGCAGATTCATTTTTATTAATTTGTAAATTAATCCCTAATGCCAGGCACGGTCAAATGCTTTGGCTACGTCTAGCATGAGCAGTGCAGTGCAACTATTTTGGTGAAGAGCACAGCCAATGAATTCCACGAGTCGGACTAGTTGTTTAGCCGTGGACATTTCGCTTCTGAATCCGTTCTATTAGTCTGGTAGCACGTTTAAGTAGGGCCGAAATTTTCTTCGAATAATACGCTCAAAGATCTTACTAATGTTAGAAGGTAAGCTGATCGGCCTGTAATTTTCAGCCTTGGTGCTAGCCTTCCCCGGCTTCGGTAGCAGAAAAATCTTAGCATACTTCCAGCAGTCCGGGAAGTAGCAAATATCAAACAGAAATTGAATAGATTAGTAAGCCTTGTGATATCACTACGCGGCAGGTTCCTTATCATTAAATTTGTAACGCCGTCTATACCCGGGGCCTTCTTGACGTTTAATTTGGATATAATACCTGTAACCTCTTTAGGCTTGGTTAAACTATCGGCATTGAGCTCCGTAGGGGCTCTAGCCATTCTTTCACCGAGTTATTAACATGAGTTTCAAAATGCACATCACATGGCGATTGATTAGGCGAGAATTGCTCTACCAGGTGTGAGGCAAATATATGACATTTGTCAGTATCTGAGAACGCAGTATGTCCGTTTGCAACTATGGGCCTATCGCAATGATGCGTTCTTTAAGCATTTTTTGTGAAACGCCAAAAGGCATCATTATCAATATTTAGTTCATCCATTTTGTCATTCCATGTGTCTTTTTTAAAATCTTGAATCTCCTTCTTAATATTCTTACTGATTCTGTTCAGTTCCGTCTTGAGTACAGGGTCCCATGTAATGTTAAATCTCCGGCGCAGCCTATTTCGCTCAGCCATAAGTTGTTTAATGTATCTCGGGAATTTAATAATTTTGCTAGACCGCTGGGTAATCTTAGTGGAAAATAGGTACGAGTCGTTGAGACAGGTAGTAAACACTTCAATCTCCCTTTCTATGTTCTCTGGGTTTCTGAATTTCCGCATACTAGGGAGCCTCACCTTAACTATATTGTGATACATCCTCCAGTCTGTGTAGCTCTGTACATCGACAAAATTTTCGCTTGTGACTCCCAGCGTGGCAATAACTGGCGAGTGATCCGAGCTAAGGCCATCTTGGACCTCCAAAACCATGCTATGCTTGTATTTGTAAGAATGATATCCAGAATGTCTGGGATGTGCCCAATGTTACTGGGCTTAAACTTCGGGGCATAGGGTGCGAAAATCCCTATGGGGTGATTTTCTATGAATCCCCTAAGAATTTTACCATTGTGACTTGTGCTACGACAGCCCCAGTCTCTGTGCTTAAAGGTCTCCCCCTACAATGATCCTTAAGGTATCTGGAATAATATTAGCTAACATATTATCCGTCAGTTTATTCGTGGGTGGATTATAAATAGCAGCAAACCTAGTGTCGCAAAGCTCAGGCAAATTAATCGAAACTGTCACAATTTCGTAGCCCTTGTCCCTAACCGTAGAAATTAAACACGATGAATATTTACAGTGAACATAAGTGAGTGCTCCGCCTCCCCTATGATGTAACCTATTACAACGATACGGCCTGTAATTCTAAATGTTGACTCTGTCACTGGGTAATGTGTGGGTAATATCTGTCTCAGAAATCAGGCATATATCAACATCATTATCATAGATGCAATCCTCTAATTCCTCCTTCTTGTCCCTAATATTATTGGCGTTCCAAACCAACATCTTAATGGGCCTACAACTATTGGACTCACTATCCATAATTGGGCTGAATTTTCTCCGCGTTGGAATTGCTTGTTTTGGCGCTAGCAGCTAAATTTATCTGTAAAATGCCTGATGCTTTAATAGCCTCAACCAGGTTTTTCAGACCCTCGAAGATGCTCCTAGCTTCATCGAGTGAGTTTGTGCCTTGGCCGCTAACAGCGCCTGCATAAGATTTGTTAATCACAACTCTGTCACTGAATTTCTTCTGGGGTGGATTTTGGACATTTGCTTTGGTTACGTTCGGGCACCCCCTATAATTACTTGTGTGATCTAGTTGGCAGTTCACACACTTAGGTTTTTCTTCCCTCGGTTTAGGGCAGCCTTTTGAGAAATGTTCTCCTGCACATTTCATACATTTTGGGTCATACCTGCAGCCTGCCTGGGCATGAAGTTCCTCTGCTATTTCTGAGGTAGGCGTATCTATCGGCAGACTGCGTTTTGATCTTTTCATTTTCTGGCAAGATAAAGGAATGATATTTCCCTCCCTTTTCATTAAGTAAGACCGTTAAACTTCTACGTGTTTCTATATCATCGACTTTTAGCTTATAGTAATCTTGAGCTTTCATTATGCCTGACTTAAGCCTATATCCTGCGGCCTTAATCATTTCTTTATACTTATTCCAGGAGTACCTACCATCCTGAATAAAAATTGGGGAGTTTTATTACTCACTTTATTTGGATATATAAATTTATCCTCACCTTTTTCATTATCAGCCAATTCCATGGATCAAGGACAAGGAAGTGCAATTTTCGGAGTTTAGGCAAATTTCGTCTTTACCTCCACATCATCAAAGAATTAAAATTATCATCTAAAGAGGGGATTGTCTAACAAGGTAAAAATTTTGAAAAGCCAAAAGCCTTAGAAATAAGTGCCCTCACACTGAGACAAAAAAGGTGAAAAGCTCAAAAGGTCTTAATTTTGCGCCAAAAAAGGGCCAGAATAATTTAGAAATAGGGGCAATCATCATATAAATTTTGGACTAGATAAATAAAAGAACGGAAGTTTCCTTGAACCTTGATAATCAACTATAGCAAACGTCAGAGTAGAAGAATACGCAGGGGAGAGGTCAAAGAACTTTTCCGATGCGCGTTCTTCAAGGAGGGCGGGAGGGGGGAACCTGGTTACAGGTCGAAAAAGTAGTTCTTCCAGTGATCAGCTGCTAGGGAGAAGTTTCGTTTTTGACCGCTATTCAGTGCGGTATTTAAAAGGCTGAAAATGACGTTGCTCTAGGGGTGTGTATAGTGAGTCCGGTTCGAGCAGTCGCACGTGAAGGTTCTCTTAGCACGGCTCTCGGTTTTACCAAGTCAATTTGATTTTTCTTCCACTATCAGTCATTAGCACTTAAAAAGGTTTCTCACAGGTCTTAAGTGACCAAAGAGTAGTAAAAAGGCCTTAGTGTGATATTACTGATTTCTCTTATTTCAGACGCAGTTACGTAGGCCGTCTGATCGTTACGCTGAAATTATTTGTGCATTTATTTATCTTGGTAAATTATCCTCATTGTGATACCTGCTTGTAAGATGGCTACCTTCATCCAACAACTGGTCACTGAATACGGCAGATTATCTGATCTCGTAAACAGTAACGAGACTCTTACCCCTGCTGATGAATTTGCCTACCGTATCCTATTCAAAATAATGAATTTCATCTCCACGGAAACATCCACCCTGAACCCAAGAGATTTTCCTCCACTTACGGAGGAAACATCAAAAGCAGAGGCGATGGATTCTACTGACTTCACCCAAACGAGATTTAAGAGACCACGCAGTCCCAACAATGAAAATTTGGAACCTACGGAAAACTTGCATCATAACAAATTCTCCGCATTAGAGGATGATGTGGAAGACTCCCACTGCCCCACGACAACCGACCTCTCTGCCAAACAGAGTAAAAAGAAAAGCAACAAGTCCAAGCCTAAAACACCAAAATTATCTGAAAGTGCTACTAAAGTTCTTTCCATCGGAGCCATGCAACCACCTAAATTACAGGAAACCATCTCTGGAACGTCTAAACCACAGGAAGCCATCCGCACACCAATCCCCCAGGCAGCAGCCAATGAAACTGCTACCCCAACCAACAGCGACCAACCAACAGTACTTCCGACCAATGAGGAATCACAGGAAGAAGTGCTCAGCGGTTCCGCGGACACGGAGGGTTTCCAATATCCCAGGAGAAACACAAAACTTCCTCCGATTATGGTTCAGGACACTAACATCACCTGGAAAAAGCTGAATGATCTCCTTGAAAAGGAAAAAATGGACTTTAAAGCAAAAATGAAAAGTGACTATGACTTTGAAATCAAAGTTTTCAGTAGTGATATGCACAGGCAGATCACCGCCTTACTGGATAAAAATGAAATTAAGTATCACACACATATGCTGCCGAATGAGAAAATGCTAAAAGATGTTATCCGTAGCATTCCTTCATATACTCCTCCAACAGAGGTTGGTGAAGCCCTTGTGAACCTAGGATACACAATTAATAAGGTTGTTCAACTTACGAGAAAGCGTGGCACAGAAATTCAAAAGATGCCTCTATATCTCGTCATCCTGCCTAAAAGCGACAAAGCCAGAACCATTCATGAACTAGAATACCTGATGAGACTTCGTGTCACAGTCGAGACCTATAGGGGCAGACGAGGCCCCACTCAATGTTATCGCTGCCAAAACTTTCACCATGCTCAAGCGCAGTGTCACCTCCCTCCGAGGTGTGTAAAGTGCGGACAGGGGCACGAATCCAAAACTTGCACCAAACCATCAGATGAGCCAGCCACCTGCGCGAACTGTGGTTTAAATCACACTGCATCATTTCGTAGATGTAGCTATTTCCCTAAGCCCCGGCAATATTCAAAAGGGAAAATGTTGTACTCGGACAGAGTCGTCATGAATAGTGCTCAGCCACCCCAAACAGGCAAGCACCTGAAATTGCCGAGCTCTCAGCAAAGCTAGAAGAGGCCAAATCATTGATAGCAACCCTTACGGCTGCTATCTCTATCCCGAAGGACACAACTACACAGCTCAACGCTGCTGCAGCGCAAAACTCAGTCATGCCTCCCCAGAAAAGTCATGACTAATTCTCGTCAAAGTTTTTCTCCGATTACGATTACTCTGTGGAACGCGCAGAACATCACACAAAAAATACCTGAATTCCAGGACTTTGTAATTCGACATGAAGTGGATATCTGCCTTGTCACTGAAACGCATGCAAACTTGAAGCACAACATCAATATTGCAAATTGCAACACCTATCGATGCGACAGAATTAGACACCGTGGTGGAGGTGTCGCCATCTATGTGAAAAGAACTCTATGCTCAGGTTTATTATCTGCGGATGATACAAATGCATTTGAAATCGTCAGTGTTAATGTGGTCCTACCCAAAATCGGAGATACTAAAATTTGTGCTCTCTATAATCCACCGTATAACAGAATCTCAGCGCAGGATTTACATTTTTACCTACAAGACTCAGCTCCCACAATCATTGGAGGAGACTTTAATTCAAAACATGTGGACTGAGGCTGCAGTCATAGCAACGCAAATGGTCATACCATCAGAGACTATGTAGAAAATTATCCCATCTTCCTATACACACCCGAAGAGTCTACGTACCGCCCAAATACTCCTCGCAAAAGACCTGATATTCTCGATTTTTATCTCACAAATTTTAACATACCCCTCGCAATAGAAGTAATTCAAGAGCTGTCCTCAGATCATGTCCCCGTAATGGCAAGACTGGGATACAACAAACCGGAAGAAACTAAGAAAAAGAAAATTGTGGACTGGAAATTAATTCACAACCTCGCTATTACATCTCCCATAAACCTGGGTCCTCTAAAAACCACTATTGATATCGAAAAGGCTGCGAAAATCTTTACGAACTCTCTTCAGGATTTCCTTGCACTAGCAACCACAGAAAAGATGCATTCCTATCATTACGGCGCTCTACCCATGCATATCCGTGAATTAATCAAGCAACGGAACAGAACCCGCAAACTTTACAATCATACCTGGGATCCTACCTTAAAACCACTAATTAATAGACTCACCAGAAAAATTAAATCTAGTATCCAGCAGCACCGAAATGAATCTTGGAATATAAAAATAGAAAACTTAAATATTGAAAACGGCTCATTCTGGAAGTACATCCGTAAACGAAATAAACCCAGCGATCAACACTCCTCCAATCAGAACTCATTCTGACATTGCCTACACCAATGAGGAGAAAGCAGCAGCTTTTGCTGATCACCTGACTCAGCAATTCACACCCAACGACTTCCCTGCGGACCAAACCAGCATTGCCGCCATTACTGACCACGTCAAAAACTGGCTTAGCGCGCCATTGGAACATACCGCTATTAAACTCACTACCCCAGGTGAAGTTAAAAATATTATCAAGAATTCAAGTAATAGGAAAGCTCCTGGACCTGATCAAATTTCAAATAAACTCCTAAAGCAGCTCCCGCACGGTGTCATCTGCAAATTAACATCTATCTACAACGCCTGCCTCACGAACTCTTATTTTCCGAATGTTTGGAAACACGCCTCAATCTTCCTAATACCAAAACCCAAAAAACCGCCTGATAAACTTACTAGCTATCGGCCTATAAGTCTCCTGTCTACGCTGGGAAAGATTTTTGAGCGTATTATTTACAACCGACTGCAAAATCACCTTGACTTCATCCCAAAAGAACAACATGGGTTCAGGAAAGGACTCTCTACCCCCCATCAGCTGGTTCGTATCTCAGAATTCATAGGATCGGCACTCAGAAATAAACAAAGTATTGCTTTCCTCATGCTAGACGTGGCCAAAGCTTTTGACCGCGTCTGGCATGAAGGCCTCATCTATAAACTCATACAGCTGCATATCCCGAGAGAACTCGTCCTCATCCTGAAGTCATTACTCGAAAATCGCACTTTCTCAGTTAGACAAGGTGATTATCATACAAATCCATATCCTATCCTGGGTGGGGTCGCCCAGGGTAGTATCTTAGGACCCATTATCTACATTATTTATGTTTATGATTTTCCTACCTTCCCAGAAGATTACAACTTTCAACTGGCCTGTTACGCGGATGACACCGCACTTATACAAAAGTCCAGAAAGCCTAACAACGCTCTCGTCCAACTCCAAAATAAAATGAATCAGGTGGAGGAATGGTGCAAGAAATGGAGAGTGAACATAAATGCGGACAAATCCCAAATTCTACTCATCCGGCGCTACAAGAAACTGGATAATATCTCCGCTACTGTAACTTTATTTGGAAAACCAATCCCGCTTGTAACCCAAGCTAAATATCTTGGAATCACCTTTAATCGAACTTTCACCTGGTCAACGCACATAAATATTACAAGGGGAAAAATCTTCGGAATCATGTGCAAACTTTTCCACCTCCTAGCTGAATCTTCAGGTCTTAGCCTAAATAGGAAGAAAAGAATTTACACGGCAATCAGTCCAGTCTGGGCAAATGCCAAACCGAACGACTTTAAAAAGCTGCAATTTATCCAAAACAAGTTTTTCAGGATTATTACAGGAGCTCCGTATTTTATCAGAAATTAAAACCTGCACTGAGACTTAAAAATTGAATATGTGAAAACTTACATCAACAAGCTCAACGAAAATTTCTACAGAAAAGCAAATCAAAATAGCATAGCAGACTTTTCTAATGTTTTGAATTATGAAATCATAGAGGATGATTATTACAATAGGCCCTTCACTGCCCACACCATTAATATGTTGAATTCGCACACCTAACTTAAGCAGCATCGACTAGGGTCATTTTCCGAGAGGGTGACCACCGACGTGACCAGCCTGAACACCTGAAAGTGCTTTGCTCCTATCCACCAGCGCTGCCTCCTGATTCGCTTTAGATAATCTTGTATTCTTCGGTGAACCTATTCCCTGGGTTTCTACATATAAATATCTAGGAGTTATACTAGATTCAAAATTAACTTGGCAACCTCACATTCAAAAAATTATTGCGAATCCGAAGGCTGCCAAAGCCAACTTGCGCCCCTTTTTCGCTAGAAATAGCGACCGGTCACTTGATAACAAGATTTTACTCTACAAGTCTATGATAAGGCCTATACTCACGTACGGAAGTCCCATCTGGGGCTCTGCTGCTCTGACTAACCGTAAACACGTCCAAATTTTTCAATCTAAATTATTACGACAAGTTCTAAACGCTCCATGGTTCGTAAGGAACGAAGATATTCATAATGATCTCAAAATTATGCCCATCAATCGCTTTATACAGCGACTTTCGGTCAATTTCTTCAAAAACATCCATCTCGTCGGAAATCCTGTACTTCATACGCTACCAGTATATAATCCTGCGGTCGCATCATCAAAAAAGCGACCCAGAACTATTTTAAATGCTGAATATGCCATTACTCCATTCAAAAGGTGACGTTATGAAAGTACGGATGCCCGAGTGGAAGCATACATCTCGTTCCTTTCCCCCCCGCCGCTGCGTTAACAATGCAAAGGGCATTGACCAACGGAACCCAAACTGCAACTCTTTAACAAGAGTTTCTTAGCGGCTCTTTAAGAAGAGTCCTTTTAAAAGCAGGCGCACGCGTCTGCACTTAACTTTAAATGTTTTTATTCTTCCCTTAAAAGGGTTGCTTTTCTACCTTTTCACACCTCCTTAAGAGGCGATTGCTATCTGGCCTTTTAAACGCCGCACTGAATAGCGGTCAAAATTCTCTCCTCTCAGTCAGCTGACTACTGGATCTGTTACTTTTTCGACCCGCCTAACGGGTCTCCCCTCCTCCTACTCTCCTAGACTCCGAGCGGAAACGAGTATCAGAGAATGTAATAGTTCATTGACCTCGCGAACGCTCTTTACTCGCGCTGCTTGGCTAAGGATTTTTATCTTTTATTTTTTATGACATCAAGAATCAAGGAAAGCTCATGCCACCTAACAATATCTTATTCAAAATTACTGAAGCATTGATTGACCCTATCTAAATTGATTCTGGCCCTTATTTTGACGCTAAATTAAGTCCTTCATTGAGTTTTTACCTTTTTTGTCTCATGCAGAAGGCATTATCTGAGCTAATAAATTTTATTTTTTGGCTTTCAAAATTTTACCCGTATTTGATGATCCCCTCTTTTGATGATTTAACTTATTATTGATGATGTGGAGTTAAAGGTTTTGCCCTAGTGTACTCCGTAAATTTAACTTCATTAATCCTTGATCCTGGATCCTCCTGATTCGCCAGCCCCTGATCCCGGCTTTTCACCTCCGGACTTTGTATTTCTTTTAGCCTCCATCACCGCCACCAGAGGGCGACACACCTGACTGCTGCTTATTTCTTTTTCCTCCTGCTCACTCCATGGGATTTATTCAGGCATTCTTCATCACCATGCCCATTGTGGAATTACATCAGGTTTACAGGGAAGTACTGCGAATGCAGTAGACCCCCTGTATAAATACTTCTGTATCAAAGTATCAAGTATCATTGTTCTAGGGGACGGCTTCACGAGTGAAGGACGTGTTTTGGAAGCTCTCGCCACCAATCCAGTGGCCGCTGTGCTTAAGCCAAACTAGGGTTAGTGCTGCCTTGTGGTACGCCCTGTCTCAGCTTAACATTTGTTTATGCTTAATGATTTTTAAAAGCATTTGTTAATGCTATTTTTCGGTAGTGTATTTTAGATTGTTGTGTAAAATCTTAAAAATTATTTTATGATACATTATTTACTTTTGGCATGCTAATTAATGATCAAACATTGATGAATACACGCGTTGTCTTGCCGACCGCCTGATAGCATAATTAGGCTTTTTGCCTTGCGCAAGTAGTTAATTGTTAAAGTAACTGCGTTTGTAACAGCTTATAAATTTACTGAATAACTATTTAGGGCATAGCGCTTGTTTTTGAGTTTTATTTTGGATTTTGTTGCTCGTAAGTTACCCTCCAAGCTCACGCGGTCAGGTGTGAGTCAGAGACCTTGCGAGCGGCCGCCTTGCTGATCCGTCTGCCCGGACGTCTTTGAGTGAGTCGGGTTCCGGGCCGCAGGCTTTCTACTTATTTGGGGCGCAGGATTTTGGATATACATTGCTATGGAAAGGCTTGTAACTGCCGTCACGTTGCAAATAAAGGAACTCGAAGTTATTCGAGATGATCAAGGGTTTACTGATACTGAAGGGAAGATTTTTAATTTTCTCAACAGTATGCTAGAAATGATAGGCGCTATGAACATGGAATTAAAACAATCTCGCACTCACAAACAATATAATGAGAACAAGCAGGGCACAGACCCCAACAAATCACTTGATGAAAATGCTAGGGCGCGTAGCCCAATTACACTAAATAATAAATCAGATAAAGAGATACCACTTGATAAGGATACGAGTTCTGACGAAGAATTTAACACACGCAGAAGAGGGTTCAAACGGTCCGCACAAAAACTCATAGACCAGTACTTAAGAAAAATGAAGTTTAGTACACACACAGTAATTCAGACACATAATGATAACAGCCAGAATACAATGAATAAATAATGATAAAACTACTTTGGTAGAGCAAAGTATAGGAATTCAACCGGAGAATTCGGAGATGGATATTAGTCATGAAATTGACAATAGAGATAATAACTCTTCGGAAGCAGAAAAAACACAAAATAAAAACTCAGATAGCCAAAAACATGTTACTAAGACAAAAGATGACAGAATCCCCCTGCTAACGGTGAGGCTAACGGCCCCTGTAACTGCAAATTTCATGAAACCAACTATCATGAAATTTGATGATATCTGTAAACTTTGTCACGAACGTAAGCTCCGCGTTTATGGACAACGCATTAAAAATAATGCAATTAAGGTTACCGCAGCTGATGCTGACAGCTATCGAGGCATAATGCGTGTTCTACGCGATCATAACATAGAACACCACTCATACATCCTACCGCAAGATCGTAATTTAAAGGTCGTGATATGTGGATTAAACCATGATACTGATATCGATTACATAAAAGACAATCTGAAGGAATTAAATTATGTAATTGAAGAAGTAAAACAAATGACACACAGGAGAAATGGCGAAATTACTAAATTGCCGCTATTTATAGTTACTCTACCGAAAACTGAAATTTCGGAGAAAATATACAGAGAAAGGATTTTATGCGATATGAAAATAAAAGCCCAAGAATATAGAGGGCGACAGGGTCCATTACAATGTTTTAGATGTCAAGGGTTTCATCATACGCAGCAGGGATGCAATTATGCTCCCAAATGTGTTAAATGCGCTCAGTCGCACTTTTTCAATGATTGCCCTGTAAAGAAAGACGAATTTCAGCATATCTGCATAAACTGCGGAAATTCACATACCGCGAGTTTTAGGGGTTGCGAGGCCTTCCCTAAACGAAAAAAAAAACTCAGCCTAAGCTCTATCCCAATCGAGCGGTAGAAAATAAAAGCTACGCGAAAGCGTTATCTGAAGGAATTTATACTGAAACTCTGAGTGAGACCAAGAAAGTGTTCGCTGATCTAGCGGAATAAGTGAAAGTAATAAAATCAGCTGGTATCCAGCTCACCAATCAAATAAAAACTGTTACCAGTCAAGAGCCTACTGACGAAAAAGTAAATAATGGTCAGAAACAACTATAAATGGACGCCATTTAAATTCATGAATTGGAATGCTCGAAGCATTACTGGTAAATTAAGTGAATTGCAAAACTTTTTACAATACAATGATATTGACGTAGCTTGTATTACTGAGACACCTGCCACGCCTAGAGACACCATTAACATTGCAAATTATAATTGTTACAGATGTGACAGACTGACCCACAGAGGGGGAGGCACTGCTATATATGTAAAAAAATAGCTTACAATCGTGCTTTATATCAGAAAATAGAAGAAATCGACATGAGTATGTCATAGTTTCTGTATATATACCTGTGTATGGAAATGTTGAATTTATTTCAGTGTATCACCCACCAAATAATATCTTAGACATAAGTATACTGAATGAACTACTTCCAAGCACTAGATCGGTTATACTTGTAGGTGATGTAAATGCAAAGCATAGTGAGTGGAGATGCCGAAGAACAAATAAGAATGGCAAGAAATTACTTGAATATATTACGAATAACCCAATCTATTTCTATGCTCCGGCAGACTATACCTACCTTCCATATAATGCTAGACAGCGGGATATATTAGATATTGTCTTAACAACTTCTCCGGTGCCCATGCGGATCGAGGCTATACAGGATCTTTCATCTGATCACATTCCGGTCGTTGGTACACTCGGAGTTCTTACTTATGATGAGCCGGCGATAAAACAAATCACTGACTGGACTCTATTTACAAACCATTTAAGAGAGCTAAATCTTCCAATATTTAAATTGAAAACCACACAGGAAATTGATAATGCCTTCAAAATGCTCCCCGATACTATTATGGAATCACATGCAGCTGCTACCCATAGCGTCCCTGCGGAGAGGCTTAATGGGATATTGCCTAAACGTATCAGGGATAAAATTAAGGAAAGAAATCACATCAGGAAAAAATGGAACCTCACGTGGGACCCTGCAATTAAAAAACGTTTGAATAAAATAAATAAAGAAATCAAAAAGGCCATCCTGCAAGATAAGAAAGATATGTGGGAAGAAAAAATATTAAATTTGAAAGAGTCAAATACATCCTGCTGGTCATTCACGAGAAGACTAAAACAGAAACTTACGATAAACAAACCCATTTATTCGAATAATAAAATTGCATTGACTGATACAGACAAGGCAGTTGTACTTGCTGACTACCTGGAAAGGCAATTTACCCCGAATGATAGTCCGAGTGATTGCAATTTCATTATGTATATTAACAAATATGTTAAATACTGGCTGAATGTGCCCACGGTTAAGAATTGCGCGGACTTCATCACTCCTGATCACTTACAGGATATTATTAAAAGCTGAAAATAGGGAAAGCTCCGGAGCAGGATCTGCTAACTAATGTCATTATAAAGAATTTACCTTTAAATATGACTTGCAAGCTTGCGAGCATTATAAATGCTTGTATTCAGTTATCCTACTTCCCGACATGCTGGAAAACAGCAAAGATCATACCCATACCTAAACCAGGCAAAGATAATACCAGACCTGATGGTTATAGACCGATAAGCTTATTACCAGGACTAGGTAAAGTATTTGAAAGGATTATACTTACCAGACTCCAACCGTATTATGACAAACTCCCTAAAGAGTAATTTGGATTCCGTAGAGGACTTCCGACAACAAAACAACTGGTCAGACTGGCAGAATTCCCTGGATCTGCCGTTCATAACAAGTAGTGTATTGCCTTACTCATGCTGGACGTGGCGAAAGCTTTCGACCGCGTCTGGCATGAGGGGATAATATTTAATTACACTTAATTTTGACCGTGAACTTATCTTGCTTTTACTTTCATTTATTACGAATAGGAAATTTTACATAGCTATAGGCAAGAATAAATCGGATTACAAAGACATTCATGCATCAGTCCCACAAGGTTTTACTTTGGGACTTGTACTTTATCTATTTTATGTATATGATTTCCCTTATATTAACTTAGACAACAGCTACTTTTTGGGCATATATGCGAACAACACCGCACTTGGGATTAAATCAAGGAAAGCGGAACGTGCTGTTAAGAAATTGCAACAATTAATGCCATTGGTTGAAGATTGGTGTTGTAAATGGCGAATTGCCGTTAATACAACCAAGTCACAGTTCCTAATTATCAGAAGGAAATATGCACGCACTGCCTGCAAAGAAAAGTTAATACTATTCAATGAAACAGTACCGCAAGTCAAGAAAGCTACCTACCTAGGAGTTGTATTTAACACGTCATTAAAATGGAAAACGACCATATTGCCAAGGTTAAGCAAAAAACTATTGGAGTCACTAAATGCCTTATGCCATTACTAACAAGCCCATTACTAGGACGCTACTCTAGCTTAGATTTGCACAAAAAACGGAATATTTACTTATCGATAATGCGGTCGATATTTACATATGAATCTCCTGCTTGGGCTGTATATAAAAAGAAAGATTTGGATAAGCTACAAGTTCTTCAGAATCATCACTAACGCACACTATTATGTATCAAATAAAACACTACATGAAGACATAAAAATTGAATATGTAGAGGATTTCATACACAAAATGAATAAAAATTTTTACAAGAGTGCCATCTCATGTCAGCACTTATCGTATTTTGACACACTGAATTATATATTATTATTAGAAGATAATGATTTACGGCCATTTGCAGCGAATCTTCTCAGGGATACGAATTTTCCAATCTAATGGTTGGCGTTGTTGCGATTTATATCATTGTATTTAATGTTTAAATATCTGTTTTACAATAGTAACGGACTATCATTTAATGTTATTTGATTGCAATTTAAAAATTCCGATGTACAATCAATGATATTTTGATATTACGTACTAAAATTTGTGTATATTTGTATACACTATTATCTTTCCCCATTGTACTGTTATGCTATGGTATTGCTTTAATGGCTTTAATGTTACTCTTCCACTTTTTCTCTGATGGTGCCGACGGCCTCTTCTGCGCTTGCTTGCTGAGTCATTGTGTTCTCTCTTGTGGCGTCATGCGGCCCCCCTCCTACCAAATTAGACCGTATTACCTAACGTGTCTTGTTTCTAATGTCTTGTTGCGTTTGGCGAAATTTCATTGAGCCGGTTAAATTGCACGTATGTGCGATATCTCGGCAATACTCGTAATGAATGAATGAATGAATGTTAAACGCCTGAAAGAGCTCCTTCTTAAAGGAAAGTAGATTATTATAAATAAGAATCATTTAGAAGTTAAAAGTTGCATTTTAGCGATGAATAAAATAAGTTGAGTAATGGTTTAAAACAAGTTAAATCACTCGCATTCGACTGTGCGGTTTCGTAATAAAAAAACTGATAAAAGGTCCCTCAGGTTAATGCTTTATGCATTAAAAAACACTAGAGGCGGGGGGTTGAGGAATGAGAGGTAGTTATTCACATGGTCGTCCGTGTGGTCTTACCTAGCCCGTTTAAATGGCAGAGCAGAATACTCCTTATTTAAGACCGATTTCGGTCTTTTCCTTGACGAAGCAACTGCAGAATCGTATACGGGTAGGATATGAAGCACAGGATTAGCAACGTGTTGAATATTTTTGAAAATGTTTTCCGAAAGTCTCTGAATAAAGCGGTTAATGGGCATAATTTTGAGATCATTATGAATCTCTTCGTTCCTTACGAACCACAGAGCTTTAAGTATTTGCCTAAGCAACTTTGATTGAAAAATTTGGACATGTTTTGTGTTAGTCAGTACAGATGAGCCCCAGATGGTACATGCATAAGTTAGAACAGGCCTTATCATAGACTTGTAGAGCAGGATTTTGTTATCAATTGACAGGTCGCTATTTCTAGCAAAGAAGGAGCGTAAGTTGGATTTGACAGCTGTCGCATTCGCTATGATTTTGCGAATGTGGGGCTGCCAAGTTAATTTTGAATCTAGTAAAATACCTAGATATTTATAAGAAGACACCCAGGGAATTTGTTCACCGAAGAGGATTAAATTAGGTAAACTTGGGATATTTCTTCGGATGAACATAGTGGCAGCACATTTTGCGACATTAATTTTGATTTTGTACAGATCAAGCCAGAGTTCTAAGGCCGAAAGGTAACTCTGCAATTGTGAGATTACCCGGAGGGTGTTGGAATGTTATGAAATGATGGTTCTTTCGTCTGCATATAATGCAAGATCGATATTTGGGGCCTTAGGAATATCAGATTAAAGATTGACGGACCTAGGGCTAGATGGGCATAGATGGGGCGGGGAGAGGAGAATTCGTGGTTAACTCGCATGCGAAAACTGCGTCCGCTAAAGTATGAGTTAATAATTTTAATGAAATGAGCCGAAAAACCAAGCCACATGAACTTGTATATAATTCCGTCATGCCTAGTCCTGTCAAAGGCTTTCGCAACGTCTAGATAGACGATACCAGTTATCTCTCGCTTACGGAAACCTTCGTGAATGAACTCCACTACACGTAGTAACTGGTGTACTGTGGAGTGTTTAGGTCGAGAGTTGAATTGTTCCGGGATTATCAAATTTTGATCCCGACAGAATTCATTCAGGCTATTAAGTAAGACAAATTTATAGATCTTTGATAGAGATGAGAGCAGACTTATAGGTCTGTAATTGACGGGTAAGTTTAAATTTTGTCCCGGTTTTGGAATAGGGACGACTGCGGCAATTTTCCAGCAGTCGGGAAAATAGCTTCTCCCAAGCATTAAATTGATAAGTACCGTGATCCAGACGATAAATATTATGGGGAAGTTTTTGATCATGCGATTAGAAATTGAATCTATGTCAGGTGCCTTGTTAGGTTTCAATTTTTCTATGAAAACAAACCATAACTTCAGTAGGGTCCGTAAGTCTGAGTTCCGTAGTGATGGGTTGTGTTAAAAAATCTTTAAACCGTGTTTGTATGCGCCCCTGTGTAATCGGACGTTTACAGTAGGAGTCGTTATTGGGTGTGAATTGAGTTGCAAGGCTGTCAGCAATGACTTCTGCCTTTTCTGAGTCAGTGTAGGTCATCTGTGCGCCATCGGCCGTTTGAAGGGGCGAAATAGGTTTTTATGTTTGCGTAATCGGGCGGCTGCACGCCAAAATCGATTTGTATTCAGTCGTTAAGGACTCAATGTATATTTTCCACTCCGCTTGTTTAAAAAGCGGGTTTCAGTCCTTATCGCGTTCTGTATCTTGCGAAACTGGGCACGGATATTGGGATCGCGTGACCTTTGCCAAATTCTTCGCAAGTAGTTCCGCTGCTTAATTTTGAATTTAGTCTCAGTGGGAGCCTAGCACCTGGATGTTTAAGTGGTTTCGAAGCCGCAGCTCTCGCTTCTTTAAATAAAGACTCCAAAATTTTAATATAGCTGTCAATGTCCGAATTGCTGGAAATTTTGATGGGAGGGAGTGCAGTTTTTTGCAAAATAAATCTAAAATCGTCCCAATTTGTTGAGACTTGCTCCTCTAATTTTGAGTATCGATTTGAATGTCTAGGTTAATCAAAATAGGGTAGTGATCAGAATCCAAGTCCTGAGTCACTTTAATTTTATGCCGAAAGAATCTATTACAAAATGCAGCCATATCAAGAACTGCGGGGGACCCTCTTTCAGGGAAGTATGTCAGGAGGGTAGGAGCTATGATCTGTACATGGTTACTCTAGTACCATGAATTTAGACTAGTGCCATACCTGTTCCTATTCGGACCAAACCATGCGGTATGACGTGAATTTAGATCACCAGCAATTATTAGGTGATTCGAAACATTTAAAAGTTTACCAAAATCACTGACAGGAAAAGAGGGCCTTCCACGTGCTGTTGATTGTGGAGGTAAATAGGCTGAAACTATAGTCAGCCGTGGAGAATTTTGAAGGAAACTTTTGATTATATTCGCTTCCAAAATATTTAAATCAGGGGACGGTATCAAGTGATGCCTTAAAAAACGCTTCACATAGATACAAGTGCCACCACTGGGATTTCTGCTCTGTGACACCCTGTCAATACAATAAATGTCATAATTCCTAATATTTTGGGAGTATTCCCTGGGGTAAGGTGAGTCTCTTGGACTAAAAACACGTCAATATCGTGGTCTACTACAAAATCACGTACTTCGTGAATTTTTGATGTTAAGCGTTTGACATTCCATGTACCAATGGTTAGTTCTCTAATGGTAAATGAACTATTGTTACGTAAAATATTGAATTTTAGGCCGTTATATAGAGGTTCATCACTGAAAAAGAGAAGACATGGGTCTAAAGTAGGTCAAATTAATTTGAAAGCTCAATATAGCTTTCGTTCAAATAAAATGCTCTCATTAAAGCATCTGCTTGCCTGAGTTTTGGCAATGCTTTTTTGAAGGCGAGGAGCAGAATGCGCTCATCTACCGCAGGGTCGCGGAGATTTCAATCAAGCATTTAAGTGTAGAAGAGAAGATATCTTCAGAATCATTGCTGCACTCTGCTGGGACTGATACTGCTGGGGCTTCTGCAATCGTCAGTCTTGGATTCGTGGATTTGAATCCGTGATCTGTGGTGTTCTTCACCATCTGTGCATAAGATGGTGAACTGACGTTTCTTGAGGGAGCAGGCATGGGACGTCTTGTCTCAGCGTTTGCTGTGGGCTTAGAAGAACCCTGCGGGGGGCTGTGTGTGCAGCTGCCCTATTTTTAAGCGTGGTGTTTTTGCCACGAGCCCGTTTATTACCTGGGAATCGAGGGCAAGAATGATAAGAAGCTGGATGATTTCCACCGCAGTTGCAGCAAGTTGCTGGTACATCTAAACCTTCACCACTCCTCCTAGGTGGTGATTTCAATGCGCATTACTCCAGATGGACGAAAGGACAAGAACTCGAAGACTTCCTAGCAATCCGAGACCTGGAATTACTGAATGCACCAAATGCGCCAGCAACCTGGGATAGTACCTATGGAGAGCGCTGGCCAGATCTCACCATATCCACAAGCAGCATAGCGTCCATCATCCAAAATCGGACCTTCTTAGACGAGGAGAGTGCTTCTGACCATACGTATATCCACTTTCAAGTAGTCTGCGACCCCTCCATTACTATCCTACGACGCTTTAAGTTACTAAGTAATAAGATTCGTCCGCTCACCCTCACCTTTTCTCATATACTCAGCGAAGAAGAAAAGAACATTTATAACTTCCGGAGCCCCGATGGCATGGAACATTACACGAATCACCTGATGGAAACCTTAAAAGAAGCATGCAGAAACCACCTTCCTATCCGTGCGGCCAAGAAAATACAGGGTGTCAGCAGGTGGACCAAAGAGCTGAGGCAGCAAAGGCAAAAATGCAGAGCCTTTCGACGTCGTCTCGGCGCCAATATTAACGAAGAGGAAAAGACACACCTCCTAATGGCATACAGTAAAGAGCGTGCAGCATACAAAAAGAACACCATCGCGACCAAATTTACCAGCTGGCGCACTTTCTGTACCAACAACAACAATCCTTATGGGATCGTACACAAAATCTCGTCCAGTAAAATTTATCACCTGACCCAGATCCACACACAGCCCATCACCATAGATATTACCACCAACATCATGCAGGGCACTGCTTCCACCATTCTGGATACCGTCTTCTCAAACGATGACCCAGAGGAGGACACGCCAAAACAGAGAAAGGTCCGCGATAACACCGCCATTCCTTCGACGCCACTTGATATACCCTTTAGTGATAAAGAAATCAAACAGCTGTTCCGCTACCTTCCTCGTAAGAAAGCGCTAGGGCCCGATGGATTAGATTATTCAATCATCCATATTATAGCATATAAAGCGCGCCCCTCATTCTTTAAGACCTACTTCAATCAGCTTCTTCACCAACATATCTTTCCAGCAGCCTTTAAAACAGGACATGTCGTTCTCTTTCTTAAACAAAACAAGAACCCACAAGACCGAAGTTCATACCGGCCCATCTGCCTTCTCTCTGCTTTAGGCAAGATTTATGAAACTCTCCTCATTAACAGGCTCAAGCACCACTTGCACGGAATTAACCATCTAGCTCCCGGCAGTATGGATTCCGCACAGGATTTTCCACGACACATGTCCTCTACAATGTTCAAGAAACAATAAAACGCAATAAAAACAACGACATGCACACGGCCTTCATTTCTATAGACCTAAAGAGTGCGTTCGAAACCTTTTGGTGGCCAGCAATAAAGCAGGCTCTCAGAGAAGCATACTGCCCTTCCAACCTCTTCAACATTTTCAATAGTTACCTCCAAGATCGCCATCTCCAGATTGTAAATAACTGGGGTACGACGACCAAAGCACAAGAAAGAGGCTGTCCACAGGGGTCCTATGCAGGACCGGTACTGTAGAACCTCACCTTCAATTCAGTCCTTGAAACCAACTGGTCACCGCATACAAATATCACTGCTTATGCAGACGACGTAGCCCTGCTCGTAAGAGGACGCACCAGGGAAGAACTGAAACCCAACAGCACAGAGGCCTGCACCTTATTTACCATCGCATGCAACAAATTAAAACTCACGATCTCCACAGAAAAATCATCAGCAATAATAGTTCACAGACGAGGTACCAACCCAACCCTTCGTCCAGGCATTAAACTCCTAGGCAGAAATATCAAAATTGTGCGGAATCTCAAATACCTGGGGATAGTATGGGACCAAGGTCTCACCTGGATACCGCATATTATGGAAATCAGAAACAAAACGTCAGTTATCGCACGCATAGCAAGGCAATTTGAAGGTCGCAACTGGGGCCAAAACCCCCATATTCAAAAGGTGCTGTACTTCACAGTTGCAGAAAAAATAGCTTTATACGCTGCAGTGATTTAGGCGCAGCCAATGGGAGCTTGCAAGGTCAGGCAACTTGCGACGCTACAATGCCCCTTCGCTCTGCAATTAAGCAAAGCCTACCGCACAACCGCTACCAGTGCAGCAACAGTTCTAGCCGGCATATTACCACTCCATATAAAATGCAGAGATGGAGACAACTTTCACTAAACTGATCCACCTACGCAAAGATGCAACTTTCGGAAATACCAATTACAGTCCAGTCCAGTTCGAACGTCCCTCCGCTTCTCTTCATACACATCCATCTCTCAAAGGAAGTGGAATCCACATCAGAATTGACAAGCAACAGACTCACACCCCAACACACTCCCCTCGTACCGGGACACAGATTTAGACAGACGATTCAAAGGAGGAAAACGTTGTAAGCAGTGCATTTGTGCAATAGAAGTATGGCAAAATTGAATACAACTGGCAAAGACGTCTTGACACCCACAATAGCATCCTCCAAACGGAAGTGCTAGCAATTACGGCTGCAGTGCAAAATCTTATAGATAACCAGATCCCACGAGCAACCATCTATACCATTAGCCTGCCAACTTTACTTGCACTTGAGAATCATCATCATGTCTCACGCTCATACTCAGTCTCCAACGTCTCCTTACGCAACACCCTCAATACAATCTCAACCTGGTATGAGTTAAAGCCCATGCGGATAATGAGGGCAACGAGGCTGCAGACACGTTGGCCACAGATGCAATTTCCAACCAGACAGCCCAACTCATCAGCGTACTTGCACCCTCCTCTTATCTAAAGGGCCTCCTACGAGAGCATGGAATGAACCAATGGCAACGAGAGTGGACCGAATGCCAGACAAGCAGACGGACTTTCAATCACCTCCCGAAAGTTTCCACCGACTGACTCTTCGCCGTAGCACCACTGACCTACTTCATCGCGGGTCACGACCCGTTTCCAAGTTACTACAATCGCCATGGCATCTCAAATACCGATATGTGTGTCTGCAGATCAGATGGGTCACCAGATCTTTACGTATTTGAATGTCCTTTAACGGCTGCACACCATCTCCCGCTACCTACAAATAATATGGACGCCTATCACCCGTTCCTTATAACACATAAAGGAGCGGTTAATTCAATCTCCATCATCATTAATACCATCGCGGCATTGAGCACGGACCTATGCCAACCGTGCTAAAATGACGCGGTCAGCAGACTTCGGACTCCGCGCTCTAGTGTACTGACGATAAGCTCCACCACTACTCCAATAGACTAGTATTTTCAACCTATCCTCATCACAACAACTCTGTCTGTTTAAGCTCCCATGCCCATCAATTTAAAGTGTGCAATACTAATAGTTCGCAAGTAGTGTTCTTTTCGCCCTCTACGTACCAGTGTATTCCATTCTACGTATATTCATGCGTGATATTCATCTGTGAATTCATATCTGCATTCGTGCGTTTTAATATGTATGTATGTCTTTTTGTGCTTTAAGTAATTATGTGTATGTACCTGTTTTATGTGTTTGTGTGTTTATGTGTTTTGCGCTTTGTGTATTATATGTCTATGTGTATTTATGTGTATATCTTTTTGCATTTTAAGTACTTACCATCTGTAACACCACAGCTTACCTCTTCAATCTGTAATACAACCCTACTAACGCCCTTGTAAGGCCATGTACTCCCTCTGACAACCTGAATAAACTCCCGGTGAAGCCTTGTGGGGCTCCAGGGAGCTATTGCTGTAGTTAGAGGAGAACGTGAGACACATACCTGTTTACCTCTGTTAGGCACCAGGCGTCCCTGTCCTCCGTAACCTACCTACCTACATTTGAACCTTGGTACACTCCCGTGCCCAATGGGGTCCAGAGCATCTGACCCCATTGGGCACGGGACCCCATCGGATTGGTAAGGTGCAGAGCTCCGAAGAATGAAAAAAGCCCTGGCACCGAAAGCATTGAGTAGGGCCCTTGCGGCCGCGATAACGTTCAATGCTGATCTCTGTGCCACACATGTCAGTAACGGCGAATAGATGATCGAGGAAAGGGTGAGGGATGACTTGTAAATACACAAGTGGCATAGGATGTCTGGAGCCAGACTGAGTCAGCCGAACGCAGCGATGAACTTTAAATCCCATCGCCTCAATTTCCTCTTTTATGTCCTCGACTTCTGTTTCAACATGGAGGTCTCTGTTGCCAATTTTGACAGGCCGGTCTTGTTTCAAGTCGAAAGTCTTGAACTGGATGCCGGCTTGCTTCATCCAGCGGAAGGCCTCCCTGAGCTCCAGCTCTATTTGTACAAATAATTTTAGATAGGGACCAGTCAGTATGCTCTGTAAATTAGGGGCTATTTCCTTTAAGAAAGTCAATTACGTCTTCCAGTTTTTGCTGCTTTTGAGATGTATAATCGGAATCTCTGGCTGCGGTGGGGGGGAGACGTTCCGTGCCTGCTCGAAGTTTTCTCCCTCTGAAGTGCTCTCAGTATTATTATCACTAATTTTCTTAATAAGTGAATTTCTTATTCTTTCAAATTTATTAGTCCTCTCCTTCTTTAAAGGAGTTGCAGTTTTTTACATTTTTATTTGATTTGGAATTTTGAATAGAAGTTGCAGAATTTAAGTTAACGTTATCTGCCAAATCAGTAGTTAGATCAACAATAACAGGCGCCTTGCCTTGTTTTCGTGATGCCGGGGTGACAAAACCCTCGGAATTGGTTCGTTTGGTTCGTTTGGTTCTTGCGCTTGCGCGCTGAAGTTGTCTGTGCACGTTTTCCCCTGACCTCGTGCGTAGCATGTTCTCCTCGTGGTCAGGGGGATCATCTGCCGGTTGAGCGGCCGCCATATTGGCTAAACGCTCGGGAATGTCAAGAGTATTAGCAATGTCGTTAATTTTGAAAAACAATTTCTTACCGGCATTATCCAGTTAAGTATATCGATGCTGGTCCAGCGGCGTCGGAGGTTTCTTTAGAAATCTCTTCTATCGTTGAATCTGTTCAAATTGTTGCTTTAGATCGCAAAATTTGATGATTAGATCCGTTCTAGCGTCTTCAGTCGTTGCGGATTGCACAGGGGAAGCATCATCCCTCATTTCAATAGCAGTTTGTGTATCCATAACATTTGATTTATCAGAAAAAAATCCAATATTTGGCTGAGTTGCCGGGAGCTCGTCAAACGAGCGACCGTCATCTACGGCGTCCATACTCGGAATCCAATCAGAAGTCAAGGATCAAGGAAGGGTTCAGTTACGGGGCACTTAGGCAATAAGCCTTTATGCCTACATCATCAAAAGAGTAAATGTAAAGTATGTCAGAATTGGCCTTATCATGGACTTATAGAGCAGAATCTTGTTATTAGTGGACAGGTCGCTTTTTCTAGCGAAATCAGGCAGAAGTTGGGTTTTGACAGCTTTCGCATTTGAAACTGCTTTTCGAATGTGAGGTTGCCAAGTTAATTTGGAATCTAGTATCACTCCTAGATACTTTGCGACATTAATTTTGATTTTCCACAGTTCGAG
This sequence comes from Stegodyphus mimosarum, assembly GCA_000611955.2. Classification (NCBI taxonomy): domain Eukaryota; kingdom Metazoa; phylum Arthropoda; class Arachnida; order Araneae; family Eresidae; genus Stegodyphus; species Stegodyphus mimosarum. The sequence continues at coordinate 54,790 of KK112533.1, read as the reverse complement.
CCAGAGCTCTAGGCTAGAAAAATAATCTTGCAAGGCAGAGATTACCGTGGAGATGTTGGAATGTTGAGAAATGATTGATGGCAGCGTCGTCTGCATATAAAGCGAGATCGACATTCGGAGCTTTCGGAATACCATTAATAAAAATGTTGAACATTTGCGGTGAGATCAAACTCCCTTGAGCTACACCGGCATAGATTCTGCGAGGGGTTGAGTATTCGTGGTTAACTCGCACCCGTTAAGACCTTCCTGTCAGGTACGAGTAAAGAATTTTAACGAGTTGCGCCGAAAAACCAAGCCGCATGAACTTGTATTTAAGCCCGTCATGCCAAGTCCTGTCAAAGGCTTTGGCGATGTCAAGATAGACAATTCCAGTTTTCTCTCGTTTACGAAAGCTTTCATGAATGAATTCGACTAAACGGAGTAACTGGTGTACCGTGGAATGTTGAGGCCGGAAGCCAAATTGTTCCGGGATTATTAAATTTTGATCACGGCTGAATTCATTCAGGCGATTAAGTAAAACAAATTCATATACTTTTGAGAGAGAGGATAGCAGACTAATTGGTCTGTAGTTGACGGAGATATTTAAATTTTGACCCGGTTTTGGAATAGGGATGACTGCGGCAATTTTCCAGCAGTCGGGAGAATAACATTTTTTCATCATCAAATTAATCAGAACTGTAATCCATATAATGAACATGGGGGGGGGGAGTTTTGGATCATGCGATTCGAAATTGAATCTATGCCAGGTGCCTTCTTTGGTTTCATTTTTTGGATGAAGTCTAATACCTCCGTTGGGTCAGTTGGCCTAAGATAAGGCGTGATAGGTTGTGTTAAAAACTGTTCAACACGTGAGTGTATGCGCCACTGTGTAACCGGTCGGTTACAGTATGCGTCGTTATTTGGAGTGAACTATGTAGCAAGGCTGTCAGCTAAAGCTTCAGCCTTTTCAGCATCTGTGTATGCCATCTGTGCGCCATCGGCCGTTTCAAGGGGCGGAATGTGTTTAAATTGTTTGCGTAATCGGGCGTCTGCGCGCCAAATCGATCCGTCGTCAGTCGTTAGGGACTCTCTGTAGTGTTTCCACTCCGCCTGTTTTAACAAGCGAGTTTCTGACCTAATCTCGTTCTGCAGTCTGCGAAATTGAACACAGATATTACGATCACGTGATCTTTGCCAAACGTTTCGCAAGTAGTTGCGCTGCTTAATTTTGAATATTGTCTCAGGCGGGAGCCTAGCCCCCGGATGAGTGATAGCTTTCGAAGCCGCAGCTCTCGCTTCTTTTAATATAGACTCCAAATTTTTGATACACCTGTCAAAGTCCGCATAGCTGGAAATTTTGATGGGGGGGTAGCTCTACGTTCCAAAATAAACCGAAAATCGTTCCAATTTGTAGAGACTTGCTCCTGTAAGTTGAGTATCTAGGGTAATCAAAACAGGGTAGTGATCAGAATCTAAATCATGAATCACTTTAATTTCATGCCGAAAATGAACGTTATAAAGAGCAGCCAGATCAAGAACTGCGGGGGACCCTCTAACAGGGTGGTAAGTCGGGGCAGTAGGAACTATGATCTGTACATGGGAGCTCTGAGCCCATGAATTTAGTTTAAGGCCATACCGGTTCCTGTTTGTACAGAACCATGCAGTATGACGTGAATTTAGATCACCAGCAATGATTAGCTGATTTGAAATCGTTAATAATTTTTCAAAATCACTGACAGAAAAAACATTCCTCCCACGAGCAGCTCCTTGTGGGGGGAGATATGCCAAAACAACAGTGAGGGGGAGAATTTTGCATGAAAATTTGGATAATTGTCGCTTCCAGATGTTCCAAATCAGGGGGTATCATATGATGCCTTATTGAACGCTTCACATAGATACATGATGCACCACTTGTATGTCAGCTGTGTGAACCCTGTCAGTCGAGTAAATCTCATAATTCCCTATTCTGGGAATACGCCCTGGCATAAAGTGGGTCTCTTGAACCAAAAGTACGTCAAGATCCTGCTTTGCAATAAGATCTCGGACTTCACTGATTTTGTTGTAAAGGCCATTAGCATTCCACGTGCATAGAGAAAGTGAGCCTTTGTCTACTATACTTTGTGCATTTAAAGAGTTGAATTTTAGGTGTGCATTTAAAGAGTTGAATTTTGTGCATTTAAAGAGTTGAATATAAAGAGTGCATTTGAAGAGTTGAATGTAGCCACGACGTTCTATTGTAGGTTCTGTAATTATATCAGGAAGCATGGGCCAAAAGGTAAGCCTGATTAGTTTGAAAGCTCAATGTAGCTTTCATATAAATAAAAAACTCTCATCAAGGCTTCCGTCTGCCTAAGCTTGGGCATAACCTTTTCGAAAGCTAGTATCAGAATATGATTATCTACCGCTGGGTCGCGGGAGATGTCAATTAAGCATTTTAGAGTGGAGGCGAAAATATCGTCCGATTCAGCACTCTCTGCAGTTGCAACTGCTGGTGTGGCAGCATTTTTAGCTGACACCGGCAGTGTTGGACGTATAGAGACCCTATCTGCTTCCATGGTACTATTCTCTACCGCCGCTGCATAACTCAGCTGGTTAACACCACTGGGGAGAGCATGTGTGGGACGTCGTGGAACGGCGTTTGCCGGAGTGGTTTCTGTGCCCGCGCTGAAACTGCCGAGGCAATGGCCCTATTCTTAGGCGTAGTTTTGTTTCCACGAGACCGTTTATTGCCTGGAAACGAGGACATGATCGAAAATTTGCAGGATGATCCCCACCACAGTTGCAGCAAGTAGCATGAATATCATTGGGTCGTGTACATTCAGTGGCCCAATGTGGCCCAGAGCATCTCACACAACGGATTTGTAAAGTAAAGACTTCCGAAGAATGGAAGAAGCCCTGATACCTAAAGCATTAAGTAGGGCCCTTACGGCCTCGATAACGCTCAATGCTGACCTCTGTGCTCCACATGTCATGGACAGCATACAGATGGTCAATGAAGGGGTGTGGGAGAACTTGTAAATAAACAAGTGGCATTGGATGTTTGGAGCGTAGTGCTGTCAGCCGAACGCACCTATGCACTTTAAAGCCCATTAACTCCACTTCATTTTAAGTGGCATAGGGTGTTTAGTGCGTGGTGTTGTCATCCGAACGCACCTATGCACTTTAAAGCCCATTAACTCCACTTCATTTTTGATGTCCTCGATTTCAGTTTCAACAGGGAGGCCTCTGATAACAATTTTAATCGGCCGGTCCTGCTGTAGGTCTAAAGTTTTGTACTGGATGCCAGCCTTTTTCATCCAGCGGGTAACCTCCCGGAATTCCAGTTCAGTCTGGACAAATAATTTGAAATAGGGTCCAGTGAGTCTGCTCTGAATATTAGGGGCTATCTCACGCAAAAATTGTAGCTGCGTCTTTTACTGCTTGCTCGATTTCACGTGAATAGCCGGAATATTGAGTTGCTGTGGCGGGGGGGACGCTTCTCTCATGTCCGCCGGTCGAAACAGTTTCTCCTCTCGAAGCTACCTGATTGTTAGGGGCAACCGATGTAGGCGCTTCGGCATCTGACCCATTGTTCGTGTTTAACAATGATTCTTTTATGGTGTGGTACTTATTGTACGAGAGCTTAACCTTCGCCATTTTACTGGTGACGCTTTGAACATGTGCTTTTGCAGTCACGTTGCCTACTGGAGCCATTTTGTCTGCCATATTGAAATTTTCTACATTATCACATGTAATTTCAGAATTTATAGAATTTTGCACATTCAAATCATTACTTTTGTTACTTTTATTTTTAACATTAGATTTAACAGAGTCACTAGTATTTCTTTTAGAATTTTGTTTAGCATTATTTTTAGCTCTTACGAAGATAACTCCGTTATCAGAAATCTCTGAATCGGAACTTATTAATGCTTTTCCTTGCTTTCTCGAAGCAGAGGTGATAGAACCATCTTCATCTATGATTCGACCTTTGCGCTTTCGCGCTAAATTCAGTTTTCCTACATAAATTGCCTTATTAATGCGCTCCTTACGGAGGGCTTCCTTTTCTTTAATTTCATTTAATTTATCAAGTTTATCTTGCTCTAGTTTTTTCAGAAAATCATCTCTGGTCGGGGACAGGTGGAAAATTTGAACACCTAATGTGTTCGCAATTTCACTTATTTTGAAGAAAAGAGTCTTACCAGACTTGTCTAGAAGCTCGTATCCGGCAGAATCCAGAGCTTTTGCGTTGTATCTCCTCGTACTGTTGCTTTAAGTCGTAAAAAGTCACAATCAGTTGAGATTTGTCATCAATTTGCACAGGTGGAGAAGCTTCTGTCATATCCACACTGGTCACTTCTTTTTCATTCGATATATCCATGTGATTATCGCACATATCACTACTAGAAATCCCTGAACTCGGTTGCGTTGGCGGGAGCGCGTCAGACGCACGTCCTACCTCGACGGCTTCCATGCTCGGAATTCCTCAATCAAAAAGCCGGTACCTCTCAAACCCGCCGAAAAGACTCCTGCTCCTGAGCAAGAGATGGATACCAGCCTTTTCACTAGTCTCTAAAATAGCCCAAAATTGACTATCCTTTTAATTATTTCTGCATTTTCTATTTCTTCTTGAACTCTGGACGAAGCGACTCATATTTAAAAAACGTCAGTTGTACGCTTAGGCTGAAACTTGTGTGAAGAAAATTTCGATGAACAATTGTAATTTTGTGGTCCTTTGGAAGAATATGCATAAGAAAAAGACATATCTAGTAAAGTCGACGAATGTGTGAAACCTGAAGGTTTATTAAGACAAAATTGCACTGGAATAAGCATAGGTGGCTCAAAACTGATAAAGAGCGAAAATATTGGTTTTGGATCATTTGCTAATTGCTGATAATAAACATGTAACATTTGTATATTTGATGCATCGACATAATATTACAGGAAAAACACTAGAAGCAGAATTGAATAGTGCCTCATGATGGTGTCAACATTATAATCCTTATTAAACATCGGTCCTTTAGCAGCTCTTTATTTTCAAATCTTTGTAAAGCTGTGGATTCCAAAACATCATTTTATTTATACACTCAGAATTAAGATGGATGTCAAGAGGGCGAAGCTTATATTATTGTTATCAGAAAACGAAATTATTATATTTTTAACAGAAGAAAAGCCTGGCCTTGCTGCTCTTTTCAAAAATAACTTATCACTCTCAAAATTGTGCTGTTTGTCAGATATTTGTGAGAAGCTAAACAATCTCAGTATGTCTGTTGAAGTAAAAAATAGCAATACGTTTATTTTGAATGATACAATTGCATATTTTACCAAAAAAGATTAACAATTCGAAGAATACGAGGAAAATTGTTCATTCGAAACTATTTCGACTATTGACAGTTTTACAACTGAAAAAAAAATAGCTGTAAAACTTTAGTTGCAAAAATTATTGAAATCACTTAAAAATCATAGAAACACAGGTTTATGAATACTCTATGCAGTTGTTTAATTGAAAAATGTAATCTTGGATTCAGATACCATTTTCGATTGACGTTACTGAGATTAATCACTGCCGTATAAAAAGGAATTGAACTACGGAGTGATTTGAACTTAAAACCTGAGTGTCCAAGTCCTTGACTGAATGCAGGATCGCATTTAGAAATGAATCTCCCACACTTTCTCAAATATCTTTTAATGTTCTTGTTCTTTAGGTTTTACACACTTAAAACAAATTCCAAAATTACTACTTTCTACAAGTGTAATTAAATTTTTACAGAGGAAATAAATAATCTATGGGAAAATATTTACCATTTATCTTTAATTTGTATATAGAACCGTAAAAAAAATCTGGATAATAAAAAGGCGTCATGAATAAAAAACTTTAAAGAAGCGCTGATTTAAGACACCTCAAACAAGTGAAAAGATGCTGACTTTATGATGCTTATAAGCCTTTTTATACTAAATAGTACACATTATCACTAACGCTTCGAAACTGAAAAGAAAAATATTTCTAAATTTTATATGTCCCTGCGAAAATGGTAAATTTGTGTATAATTACGCATTTTGTACATAGATATGTGATTTTAGTGCAGTTATAAATGAAGCTGTTGTACTTTTTTGTGTAATGTTACGCAAAAAATTTCAAGAAAGAAGCTGTGCCGGAAAAGTAAGAATGCAAGGGCAAATGTATTAAACATTGAGTAAATAGGATCTCGGTAAACTGGCAAGGAATCACCAAGCTGAGAAGGGTTTTTCGCGACTTATTTTGCGAGCAAATTTGTGGAGAAACCGCCAAATATCGCCAAACTTCGCGATCATTTGGCGACATTTTAGTTCGGTCGCTGTTTCACCGTAACAGGTATCGTAACTGAATGAATGTAATCGATCACTATATTAGCTGCAACCTTAATTTGAACCTCCTATTGCTTTCTAGTAAATTTGAGAAAAAGAAAATACTAGAAATATCTTGGCGACTGTTTGAAAACTATATAAGGCCGGACAGAACATCTGCTCTCAGTTTTCTGTTGTTATTGCTGGGAATAGTTAGTTCAGTTTCATCGCCATATTACTTTTCTTGAAGTATTTCTGCCATATTTGTAGCAGAAAATAATATAGATCTTTTCCAGTAGTGTATGAAGTTTCATTTTTCGATATCAGGTATGAAAGTTCAATATAAGATCGGAGATATTTCCGAGTTAGCTTTCTCTTTAGATGCGCTTTGCACTGCGCTGTGTTTAAAGTTGTTAGCAGTTTCAAGTGTAACCACTGATTGTACTCTGTGTTAAAGTGAACACCTCTATGAGTATTTCGGTGAAAAGTTCCAGAACTCTGATGTGTTTCTTTTAATAAAATAAATTTTGTCAACCTATCATCACAGCTTTGTGCATGCATTCTATTTCGAACCCGTACGCAAGCAACAATATTACTATTTTATTTTCAAGAGTTATTATTTATTCCTGGTTATCTTTTATTACAAATTTATTTTAAGAAATTTTCTCATGTGGAATTATTTTTAAGCATTCTGTAATTCCCGAGGATCTTTTTTTTTCTTTGCACATTGAACAAAATTATTTAATTTAAAAACGTACAAGAAAAATACGACGATTTCTACGAGAAACTCATTAATTAATGTCAAAGAAATGCATTGTTACCAATTTCGTATTTATTTAGCTATTTATTTAGAACTGTAATTAAAATTGTTTTATTTTCCCGTGCAACGCAGACGATTTCTGAAGAGAAAGCTACTTCGGAGAAGTCAAAATAAAAGACAGCGTGCATTTAATATTTAATAAATAAATATCTCGCAATTACTGTTGCCATCCAAAAAAATCGAGAAAATAGCTTTTACCAGAATGTTCTAGTGAATAAAAAAGCTTATAAAAGCCGAATTAAAACACCTCAGCTCAGTTGCCGTTGTTTTAAGCAAACTGTTTGCTTACTTATTGCTGTTATTGTTTGTAGCGAATTCACTGTGAGATTTGATTAACTTTCTCTGTTTTCAATTGAGTTATGTTTAACGTTTGAGATATTGTGATATTGTACGAATATCTCTGAGGAAATATTTCAGCAATTTGTGTTATTTCTTGTGAAAAGAATAAATTTCACTAACTTTTTATCGACTTGTGCATTCATTCCATTACGAACCCATACGCACGCAACAGTAAGAATTATTAACCTTTTAATTACCGGAAAGGGCTTTGAACATCGGATTCCTTCTCGGCAACTCTGATTCTCAAAAGACTCAGCTTTCCAAGATGCAGAGACACAGTGACGAAACTAGTTTCTAACGAATCCTTGAAAGCTTTTGCTTTCTACGCTGAAATTATTTGCCCTCTAGCCTCCGCTTCTGAAGAATGAAATGAAAATTTCCCAATCCCAAAGCTGCTATTTTCCTGATTTGGAACTGCTCAGTAGAAATCGTATGCAGGTCATCAAATTTTTAGACCCGAGACAATGCTTTAAAAATTACTAGACAGTGCTCTGGTACAAATTACGGGAAACGCTGTTTTTTCTAGACCGTTAATATCTTTCGATAGCCATATAAGCTACGTAAACGGGAATGTAACTTCATCCGCCTTTCGAACCAATTTGCTTTTAAAACCGACCAAATAAAGTCTGCTTATTCGCACATCACAGTCAAATCGTTTTTTCCTTATTTACATAATTCTAGTAAATATATTAAAATTAAATATTTCTTTTTGATTACCACTTCCCTAATAAGTTAATGCCTTTTGAAAAATTAAATAATTTTCCAACCGTTACCTATTTACTGCACCAGTGATTATCTATTTAAAACCGATGCTTCAGTTTCTCTGAAAGTGTCGAAATGCTGGAAGTTGCATTTTCAACCACACTGGAAGCCCGTTTATTTTCGGTGGTAAGATTCGAGATATTGCCCTTTCCGTCAACTTAATGGCACTAAAGGTCTTCCCGCGTTACAAATAGGAAGCCTTATCCCAGAGCCTTGACGGCATCCCCGCCAACGGACCTGAAGCTAACACCTAAGGGCGCCACTGGTCGTCAGCTGCTTACCAGTCGCTTGGGCGACCGTCGCAATAAGCCAAAAGTATTACCCAGCAAACCCGAGAGGCTAACCTCGGGCTACTTCAACCAACTGCGCTAAGACATGCATGTCCCACAGACTGGCCAATAAGTGCCTTCTCGTTGCCTCCACAACCACTAGGTTCATAATTTGTATAACCCCGTGGCCGAGACTGCCTAGGTACAGATTCTAGCCAGTAAATACGCAGAGTTCTCTACGTCGACCCCCGGTTGGAGACAGAGGATGCAGGAATAGGAGATCGCTGCATTTACTTAAATTCTTGGTTTCTTTAAAATCTTCCGCACTAATTTCCAGTTTGCAACCTAGAGCGAAGGAGACTAGAAAACATGGAGATGGCGACTTAGATGTCTTAGGTCTTAAATGTGGATGGAGTCTTAAATCTTAGGTCATATTCATATTACATTCACGATACAGACTAGAAGTATCATGAATATTTGAAAATATATTCATGAAATTTCTAGTCTAGTGATTCTAGGTATAAATATTTGAAAAGAAAGGGCTTTTTGCTGTTAAAGAATTTACAGTTGGTACTTAGAAAAGGAAGAATGCTATGCCAAACGTTAATCGATTATTTACATATTTTCATTTCAGTGTTCGATGCCTCAGCTAAAATGCCTTCTGAGATGTTCGATGGAACAGTCACGGAATTCGGTTCATTTGACCAGTGCCTTAAAATTTTGGTTAAAAACAAGAAAGGGCATGAAGCTTTCCGCGGGCAGTACTGCTCAGTTGAAGCAGTTCCAAGTTTAGGCCCAAGGCCACGAAATCTATCTCTCGCCATACGACCCAACGTAAAATTTGATGATTCAGTAAGTTTTTTACTTATTAATTCATTTATTTGCGAGCATGTATTTTTACTTCCTTGTACAAAGAAAGTGTTGTAATCGCGAAAAATTTCGGGTTTCATATTTCAACGACAATATCCTTTTTGACTGCTATCGAATGCAATTTCATGATGTTTTTGAGTCACGTCTCAACCTAAGGACAGAATAAAAAACTCCTTTCCCCCCCAAAAAGTTATAAAACTGATTTAAAATGGATTCTAAAGAGATTTTTTCTTGGCGTCTGGGAGTACGTAGGTATGTATGTATGTACCTCGCATAACTCGTGCAACTCCTATTTTGGTTCCAATTGGCCGCACCAAAATTATATAAATATATGTATATTTAGGCTTGCCAGATTTCTGAAATGTTTAACCGGGACAGCTGCATGCCCCCTCCCAGCGTCGCAAGGATTCAAGGGTGCACCCACTTTGCGGGTTTTTAGAGTGCTTTAGAGAGTAGTTTATTCCCAATGCTATGATAAATGGTTATTGATTAGGAACCTAAACGAGGGATAATAATAAATGATATATAAATTAAAACATTACATTTCTTACATGTTAATATTTATAAATTGCTTGTAAGAAGAAACACTTTGAGTGAGGAACAAAACTTTGACCAATATTTACCTCTTTTCGTTGTCTAGGACTTTTTTAGAAAGTCTTTTTTGTTTTTAATGTTCTTGTAAGAATCGTCACAAGTCGAAGGAAATTCATTCTGTCACGAATTTAGGTGGCCTAGGTGTTAAAATTGAGGAATATCGGGGTAGAGCTGGGCCCCTGCAATGTTATCGTTGCCAGGGGTTCCATCATACCCAAATACGTTGTTGCTATTCTCCTAAATGTGTACGTTGCGCGGGAGATAATTTCTGCTATGAATGTCCGCATAAAAATAAAGAAATACCTCCGAAGTGTGTAAATTGTAATATGGAACACACCTCGAATTTTCGAGGGTGTGAACGGTTTCCGAAAAAAGCCCAAAACATACTCCAGTCGAGTAGTCGAAAATAAGACGTTCGTTCAAGCCCTTTCAACAGGGCTATATACAGACGTAATATGTGACGCTAAGAAGGATTTTCAGGACCTGGCTGAGCTTGTCTCAGTAATTAAAAGCTTCGGCTTTTTGTTAACACAACAGTTAAGAGAGGGACATAATTCTGTGAAGGCTACCACAAATTCCGGCGACCAGAATGGCCATACACGGCGGTAGTAAGGCTCCCATTAAAATAGTATTTTGGAACGCTTTTTGCGTCCATAATAAGCTCTTGGAGCTTACAAATTTTATTATAAATCATGATATTCATATTATATTAATTTTTGAGACATTTGCGACACCAAATCACAATATTGATGTACCTAATTATTTTGTATATAGATGTGATAGGTTGAGTCACAAAGGTGGGGAGTCGCGATTTATGTTCGCCGCTCTCTGAAATCGTGTCTAATTGATGCTATACGTAATAACTCTCAAGAATGTGTAACAGTGGCAGTTCACCTTCCATTTTATGGTATAGTTTATTTCTCGGCTTTTTACAATTCGCCAACCACGGAGCTCACAGAAGAAGTGTTAGCGGCTGTCTGCCCTGAAGATAAGCAGTTTATAGTAACAGGTGACTTAATCTCCAAGAATAAAATATGGGGTTGCCATCTAACAAATAAGAATGGCAAATTGCTTTACCAGTTTATAAACAACTACCCAGTTGCGTTAGAAGTGCCAAGTGAGTACACTTATAGGCCGCAAGACCCTGCCAGAGCGGAAATTTTGGACCTTCTTCTCATGAACACGTCATTTCCGATGACGCTGGATGTGTTACATGATCTTACATCGGATCATTTACCGATACTGCTTACGTTAGGGACGGCTAAATTGGTGTCGGAGGATAAGATAAATATTACAGACTGGAATCTTTTCCAACACTTACTTAGAAGTGACCCACCTGTAATTGATGGATTAAAAAGCAGGACAGAAATTAATTGTGCAATAGAGAGTTTTACAGCTACTATCTCGATGGCGTTAAATCATGCGACTCGTAAAATTAATAAAAAAGATTATGCTGGTAGGCTTCCGTTAAAAATTAGAGAACTTATTAAGGAGCGTAACAGATTAAGAAAACGCTTCTACTTAACCTGGAGCCCAAATGTAAAACGAGAGATCAACCAACTTAATAGAATTGTAAGAAACAGATCTCAGAATTTAGAAATGATGTCTGGGCGGAAACAATACTCAGTTTAAACCCAGGTGGCACCTCTCTATGGGCCTTTATTAGAAACCTCAAACGCAAATCAAATAATAGTAGACCCATTATCACAGAAAATAGCGTTGCTATCACAGACAAAGACAAGGCAACAGTATTGGCGGACCACCTTGAACAACAATTTACGCCGAATAGGGCCCCAAGAAACCTGAAATTTGTCTACGAAGTGTGTTTTGAAGTACGTGACTGGCTAAACGGGCCATCCGCGACCCAGTTCGCCTTGCCTGCTGAAATTAATGATCTAATTAGACATTTAAAGGTCAAGAAAGCGCCAGGCCATGAAACTATTAACAATCAGGCACTTAAAAAACTTCCTATGAACTGCATCTCCAAGTTTACAAGTATTATTAACGTGTGTCTGCACTTAAGTTATTTTCCAACCAAATGGAAGCACGCTAAAGTCATATTATTGCCAAAACAGGGTAAGGATGCAACGAAATATGCTATAGGCCTATCAGCCTTTTGTCTGCTTTCAGCAAAATTTACGATAGGATTATTCTAAACAGGCTCGAGTCTCATCTTAGTGTTCTGCCCCCAGAGCAATTTGGGTTCGGACGGAAACTTTCTACGACAAAACAACTTGTCCGACTCATAAAATTTTGCGGAGATGCTCTGCATAAGAAACAGAATGTGGCGATCCTCATGCTGGACGTGGCGAAAGCTTTCGACCGCGTCTGGCATGAGGGTCTTATATAAAATTGATCAAACAAGGGCTTAACAGAGAATTAATACAGCTGATTGTGTCTTTTATTACAGACCGCACTTTTTTTGTGTGTATTGGTAAAGACTACTCCAGCCCAAGGGTTATTAATGCTGGGGTCCCCCCAGGGATCCATTTCGGGATCCATTCTTTACTCATTATATTTAGCGGATTTCCCTAGGGCGCATCTCACAGGCAACTACTTCTTAGGGTGTTATGATTGTAAGATTTTATGTCTGAATTGGAATCCTGGTGCACAGCCTGGAGGATCTCAATTAATGCTCAAAAATCTCAATTGCTTATCATTCTCAGAAGAAAAAGAAAAACCCCAATTAGGAAAAAAATTATTTCTGTTTGGCGAAGAAATACCACTAGTTAATAAAGCCAAATATTTGAGTGTAATACTCAATGATAGTCTTACTTGGAAAGACAACACCAACACCATCAGAAAGAAGGCCTATGGAGTCATTAACAGCTTAAAACCACTTATTGGAAAATTTTCCAATCTGGATTTGTTAAGGAAAAAGTTAGTTTATACATCTACAATTAGACCGATCATTGTTTACGCGTCCACGGCGTGGGCTACGATTAAAGAAAAAGAATTGCATCGCCTGCAGGCTATTCAAAACAGGGTATTAAGAATCATTACCAGTGAGAACTATTTCGTGAGCAATGCCACGCTACACCGAGATTTAAAGTTGGAAACGATATCTGAACACCTGCACAGGCTGAATCGTCAGTTCTACAGAAAGGCTATGGACTGCGAGCATTTACGAAAATTAGACACGTTCAATTATGTTGTCTTAGAAGAGAACGCAGAGGTTAGACCACTCGCGGCTCACCTCACCTGTGACTCTAATTTTCCCACTTAAATTTATGATTTTTGTATATATTGCATTTATCTTTATTATTTTATATTGTATACTATTCTTATTAGTATTATAATAAATTGAATTTTTGTTTATTTCTGTATTATAATGTTTTTTTCCCCTGATAACTACATCACACGTCTGTCCATGCCTGCTTGCGCGCATCTCTCGGCTGTGATGCTGCCCCCCCCACTCCTCCTAACCTCCTTGCCATGTGCGTCATATTAGGATTTATTTACGTGAAGTGCTTAAAGCTCAAAGTTTGACTGAGCCGGACAAGCGGACCTCTGGTCTGCAATTCGGCTATACGTTGCTCAGTCAGTCAGTCGTCACAAGCTGAACCAATATTAATTTTACATGTCATCAAGCCTTTAACCGTAGATTCCTTCATCAAACCCCTGTCGTCAGTCCATGCGTTGTTCAACAAAGAGAATACTCTCTCAACTGGTGCTGATGTTCCATGTAAACAGAAGGCATGCTCAACAATCTTGATCAGACTGGTGGCTGATGTGATTCTCGTTAAAATTACCAAACAGCCTGAGCCATTTTTCTTCTTGAAATAATCACATCTCGGGTGGTCTCTTCTTCCTTCCACTGTTCCCAATTTGACTGCAAATACTCCTTAGCAAACACAACTCCGTCAAACAGCCGATCATTGTTTATTTTCATATCGGGTACATCAAAAAGATAGCTATTAATGATTTCAGCAGAAGTTTCGGCGTTTTCCCAATCAACAACATTTGTTTTGGTCAGATTGACCCGTGAAAACTGTTCAGCGTTTCCAAAACTATTCGCCCAAAGGTCCAAGTACGCAATGCATCTTTTAAAAAAGGCATGACATTCTTCTTTCACACCAGTTCGGACTTTCTCATCTAGATTTCTGAAGATGTTCTTTGCGTCCTAGGCTATACTTGAGTCGATGGAAAACACTGTTTTTCCCTGCTCTTTTCACAACATCGAAGTTAGTGTTGCAGTTATCTCCACGAAAGCCAAATACTTTGTTATTCGAATCGTTTAGCAATAAGACAGAGTATAAGTGATTTCTAAGAATTTTATATGTTTCACCCGCGACAGATTTGAAGTCTAACAGCAATACTTGCACATCTGAATTAGAATTAAAGTAGCGCAAACAATTGGCACAAAGTTTAAATCCTTTCTGTTTGATGCAACCTTACTTACAATTCCGTAGTTTGACTTGGTCAAGTCTTCTTAAACATTTCTTGAACTGAAGGAGCTATTACATTTAAAACTATTGCCTCACACTTAGTTATTCTGAGTGAAAATGTATGGTCAAAAAACTTAGAAATTAGTTTTGATAAGCAAGAATTTGAATTGAAACTTAGGTTATGGTTTGGTGGGAGTTAGGCAAAGGTCGCTTCTTTCGTTGCTGAGTTTTTGTCATTAGAGCTCGCAATCTTAAAAAAAACTGGTCAGTTTTGATGAGCTAGCAGTACATCCTACACTCTTTTTGTGTTTACTCGACTGCGAATGATCTTTTATATCGGATCGACCACCGTGAGCAACCGAAAACTTAGAATTACAATATGAACATTTAACTCTATCGTCTTGATCTTGATTACCAGTACCAGTACATACTTTCTTCAACAAAAGGAATTTATTCTGTAAATACTAGGTACATTTACACGATCGTTTTGGCATTCTAACAGAGAGTGCATAAGCTTAAAACGTAAATAAAACAGAGCTATCTTGCTCACATAACAGTCATCGTCGGCAAGGACTGACAATTAACTGACTGATCTTATCTCTATGGCAAGCGCTAGTGCCCAATATTGGACTCGCCCAGAGAGCATCTGGCATTGCGCATAGGTAGGACAAGACGATACGATAACAATATTATTCATTAGCAGATCACCACTCTTCTATTTTTCAATTTTCATACAGTACATAAGTAAATGACGAAGTAATTATCCTAAATAATCATTCACAATTAATTATTTTAGATATTTTTGGTCAAAATTATTCATAATCACGTCTATAAAATCAAATTTCATTATTACCGGGATGTGAAGTAAACCGGTCGGGACACCGGGATTTTGTTTGAAAACCGGGACGTCTGGCAAGCCTACGTATATATACATCCACTCTGTTAGTCGGCTCAGTGATCTCAGTTTCTTTGTTCTTATATGTTTGTAAATTGTGCTATTTTTGCTTTAGAAATAATTGAATTATGTTGTTTCTATCTTCGGGTTAAGGTTTTTATGACTTTAGTTAACCTGCATAATATAGTTGTAGAATTATTAAGACAATGCAGTTAAGCCTAATTTGCTTCGCCATAACAAACATATTTGTTTACATTTGAAACTTAACAGAATAGTGAATTTGTTGCCATTCTAGGGAAATTAAGCTTCATAAGAACAACGTAACGTCTTCTTTTATTATTGCGAATTAAATCATGCTTAATCTATGCTGGAATTATCATTTAAGTTATTAAATTATCCCATATATTGACTCAGCATAGCGTCTACAACAAATTAAGTCAATTTCTAAGCCTTCCTCAGGGCTCATCCGCACTCCATCTCTCATCATCGAGAGCCATCCCTTAGGACACCATCCGCACTCAGACTCCATGCCTAGACGTGTTTCTTCGTGCATCGCTGTCCGCGGTGGTCCTACATCCTACTGAGCCGACGCCGTTCTGGCTTTGTATTCTATCATTTTGATATAAAGATCACTTATTGCTGCTTGCTGTCTCTGCCTTCCCCCCCGGGGGTTGACTCAGGAGAATTCCTGAAGTACTGGCTAAGATCTCTAGACAGTCTCAAACACGGGGGCATACAAGTTGTCTTCACAGGACTAGAGCCCGAGTTTATTCTCAGGTTGGTTCAGACTTGGCAGGACCATATTGGTACTGTCGTGTCTGTTCCTCTGTCTGTGGTGGAGCTAGCTCGGAGATCACCGACCTTGTCGTCGGGGATTTGGCCCTCATAGTTCCAGTGACGGGGACTGCTTGTCCCAATGCTTTGTATGGAGCCGGGCAGAGACTGTGGGGTCTGCGTAGCCGATGAGGGGGTCTCAGGAGCTTGGACACGCTCACCCCGAAAGGCAGACCCAGGACGGGGGTCCAGTTCTCGTGTTCTGTCTCTGCCTTTATTCCAAATTTCATCACTTTCTGACCACTCCTTCTTGGTGTTGTATTTTCAATGTCGAGCCGTGTATAAGTGGTGTACGACCCGGAGGTCTTTACAATTCTATTTTGTTCTTTTCGAATCTTAAATGAAAAAATTGAAATCCACAAATTTGGAATACACGAGCGCAGCCGTGTTGCATCTTCAATGTTGCGTTGGATCTAAATTTGTGGCAATATAGCAATTATAAGCAATATATTGAAAATCTTGAAGAGCTACGGCAGTAGCGTCCTCTCGGAGATATTGTAATCTTAAGCATGCCGTAAAAGAAGTGGGCGGTGCTTAGAAGTGACTTCGTTCTTTAGAACAATCGGAGAATAGCGTTTCTGAGTGCACATACATAATGCAAAACTTATATGCGCTTTGACGGCGCAAAGTGTCTATCCTACTTTGCCAGCAGTAAATGAACTAAGTAGTTAGGCCAAAACGAATATATTTGTCAAGTTAATAATGAATTTCTTAATTAAGCCACATGCAGTAAAAGATAGGGCTGACAAATTCTTATAGCGAAATAAACGTTTCAGTTCAAATTTTATTTTCGCTCTGAAGAAAATTTTTAAAGATGCTAAAATCAGTGAAATACTATACATGTGAACAGCATTGGCATAGG
This sequence comes from Stegodyphus mimosarum, assembly GCA_000611955.2. NCBI lineage: Eukaryota > Metazoa > Arthropoda > Arachnida > Araneae > Eresidae > Stegodyphus > Stegodyphus mimosarum. The sequence goes on along the minus strand of KK112533.1, from coordinate 37,878 downwards.
CGTTTGAATGTTTTAACTGCATGAAAGAAAAGAAAGATATCAAGTGCAGCGAAATTTCCACCCGTATTATTAAACATAAATAGTGAATACTAAATAGTAATGGTGAATATATATATTCAAAAGAAAATGTTTGCAAGTTAAAAGGCGGTCGTCTGTCAGTCGGTCGTTGTCTTAGATGATTGTATTATTGCTGATATCTGTAATTTCTGGTTCTTTGCATTCATACTCTTACAATCGGGAGAATTTTTGAGAATTCTCGTGAGTTATATTCCCACTAAGTGTACAGCACTCGTGTTTTCTCAGTGGATTACCTGTCTCATCAGCGTCTGGTAAGTTCTTTTTGACTTGTTTATTTCTGAGCATGCATTACCGGGCCAATGGTTTAGGTTAAGCAGCAAGAAATGAGCAGTTTAGAGGATAAAAATGTACGTAGTTTAATTGAGCAGATACGTGAGAGTAATGGAGGTCATATCGATTACAATCGCCTATCTATGCAAATTAACCACTTGCAAATAGAAATTGAGAGTTTAAAAAATTCTAATTTACCAAAAGCTGATCCTAGGCTTACGATTATCGAAGAACAACTTAAAAATCTTTGTATTACATGATAACTTAGAGGAAAAGGAAAATGATAAAATACCTGAAATAGAAATAGTTAGTGCTAATCCCACACCTGATAGTAACGCTAAACTCTTAAAAACACCAGCTACCCCCAAAAAGGGATCGAATTCAGCTAACCTAAAAAGAACTTCTAGCGGAAGAACGCGCAAAAAGAAAACAGTTGATAGCGAAGGTTTTAACTCTCCTCGCAAAACACATAAAAGAAATCATTCGAATACGGAAAAGGATTACCCAAGCCAGAAAAATACTTTTGAACCATTAGAAAATGAGGTTAACATGGATGACGGGACTCAAAATGGTACTCCATTTGAAACTCCAAAGAAAACCGCGAGTAATATCCCCCCAATAGTTCTCGCCGATTTTAACGGAAACTGGGATAAGATAAAAGACAATTTTGAAGATGTACACGGCATCAAAAATTGTACAGGAGACCTAAAAGGAGGAAGACTCACAATCGGAGTTTTCGAACCCTACCACTACCGCGAAATCACCAAATATTTCCAAAATAAGGAAACTCCCTTTCATACTTTTCAAATGAATTCCAAGAAGCCTATTAAGGCAGTTATTAAGAAACTTCCGGCCTCCGCAAAAATCGAAATCCTACAGAAGGAAACACAAGATCTGGGCATACCAGTCGAAAAAATAAGGCAAATCATTGCCATCAAGAACGGAGATATCGTCAATTTGCCAGTTTTCGTGGCTGACGTCCAACGAAGCGAAGAAGGAAAGCAGATATTCCGAATTAAGAAGCTGAGAGGCCTTAATGTCCAGATTGTGAAATATAAATAACGGCCAGGTCCCGTTCAATGTCATAAATGCCAAAGATATGGGCATACACGGGACCTGTGCCATTACACCCCACGGTGTTTAAAATGCGCACAAATGCACGAAACTTACTTATGAAAGTCTAAAAAAGATATAGACCAGCCTGTCTGTGTACTTTGCGGACAAAATCATGTTTCATCCTACCGCGGATGCAGCAAAAACCCAGAAAACATCAAGAAGCGAATTGCAGAGCGAAAAGCCGAGCAAAATTCAAATAGTAAAAATACTAAACCTGGATTTACTTTAAAAGAAGATGGCTTGCCCAAATTGCCGTCGCGCAATCTACAGAATATCCCTGACCCACCTTCAGCGTGAAGCAGAGAAAAACCATCCAATCAGAAAACAAAAACGCAACTTATGCAAGCCAAAGCATTTTTCATGAAATTCAAGTCTGCCAAGAGTTTAATAGAGAAATTCGAGATCGGCATGGCAGCGATCGAATATTATACGAACCAAAATTATGACTTCTAGAGGCCCACAGTTTAACCCAAGCCTTATTGCAACTACTACTAGTTTCCTTAAAGTCTCCTTCTTTAATGCCAACGGAGTAAATAAACAGAAATATGAATTGGCGAATTATCTGAACAAACACAATATCGAAGTAATGATGTTAAATGAAACCCATCTTTACCCAAATCTTAAATTCAAAATTCAAGGCTATAATGTCATCCGACAAGATCGCACTCATAATAGCGGAGGCGGCACCGCCATACTAATTAAAAATCATATCAAGTTCACTACCTTCAATATCCCGAATACAGGCCGAGTAGAAACCACTGCAGCTCTAATTTATACTGGATTCAACGTTCCTTTCTTGTTTATTTCAGTATATAACCCACCCAAGAATACTTTAACTAATTCTGACTTAGATAACCTGACCAATTTTGATTACCCAACCCTGATCGCCGGCGATATGAACGCCAAGAATACAAACTGGAATTGCAGCATCAATAACAACAACGGAAATATTCTTAATAACTATGCACTCAATAGCAACATCAGAATCATCGCTCCAGATGTTCCAACGAGATATCACTTTAATGGAAGAGGGGATATCCTTGACATCCTGATACTGAAAAATATTCACTCTACTCCATACTTAGAAGTGACGGAAGAATTATCCTCTGATCATTTCCCTGTAAAATTCGATTTTTATGGTTTCTACCCACCTCTCATTAAACCGAAGATTAAAGTTAACTGGACTATCTATAAAAATGAACTTATTAATATCCCCAGTAGCATAGTAATTAACCATCCCGAAGAAGTTGAAAATGAAATTAACAAATTTAACGGACATATTCAAAAGGCACTGGCCACAGCAACTTATACGCAGAAAAATTACTCTCCGCAAGAACTCCCGAATGATATTTTAAACCTTATAAAAGAAAGAAATAGATGGAGGAAAAACTGGCAACTCACAAGAGATCCAAACGACAAGACTCACGTGAATTACCTCACTCGTCAAATTTTACAGGAAATAACTAGCTATCGCTCCAATAAATGGGACTCTTCTTGAAAATTTAGAAATGCAACCCGACACGGTTTGGAAAACTGCAAGATCGCTTCGCAATAACCAAGCAAATCTTCCATCACCCTATTACGCACAGAGGTATGACACACAGCTCAGAAACGGAAATCGCTGAAGTCATGGCGGAGAGCCTTGAAAAGGTTTTCGAGAAACATGAAGAAATCAGTCCTTTTGACTATACTATCAATAACGAAGTCGAAGAAATTAAACTTAAAAGCAACAGAGATTATGTAAAATTTACCTCCCCCAAAGAAATCCAAGAAATCCTCAGGAAGCTAAAGAATAAAAAAGCGAGAGGCTTTGACATGTGGAATTAAATCCACAGCCCCGTAGTCAAATTCATTTTCCCGCTTTTTCCTACACGTACAGTTATAGAATGTTCTGGATATTTTTAAAGCGAACTGGATTGGCTGATGAGGCTGACGTCATTTCTTGGAAGCTCCGCCTTCCCAGTAATTATAAAAGAACTCGCAAAGGAACATCGGGCGGTAAAAGCTCATTCAACATCGCATCAAATTCTTAATCTCATAGAATTCATTGCCGTAGAATTTCAGAAGAAAAACGGAGTTGCCGCATGCTACCTCGACTTCGAAAAGGCCTTCGATCAAGTGTGGCATGCTGGTTTAATATGCAAGTTATCGAAATTGAACCCTCCTTCAAGTTTCTTAAATCTCATGATTTCCTATTTAGAAGATCGTACCTTCGAAGTCCGCTATGGTGATGCTTTGTCCACACATAAAAATGTTCATAGAGAACTACCTCAAGGTTTCGTCATCTCTCCAGCAAACTTTAATCTATATGCAAGTGACATGCCCAAACCGCAAAATGCAAATATCCTTAAATATGCCGATGATACGGTAATACTTATTAATTCCTTAAACCCGCAACATGCAATAGACAAACTGAATAGCCAAATTAAAATAATAGAAAAATGGTGCACCAGATGGAAAATCAATTTTAATCCCACCAAATGCTGTATAGTTATGTACAGAAGATATAAGAAAAACTACCCTCTGGATATCAATATAAAAATTCATGATACTCTTATCCCTTTGGCCAATTCGTACAAATATCTTGGAGTGTATATTGATGCACAGCTGACTTTCAAAGAACACATCAGTTATATAACCAATAAAGCTAATGTAGCTTTTATGGCTCTTTACCCGCTTCTAGAGGAAAATTCTAAATTAAATCTGAATACTAAACGCAATCTTTACCTGATGCTTTATTCGACCAATTCTCTTATACGCAGTCCTCACTTGGGCCACGGCTTGCAAAACCCATAGAAAGAAACTTAGCTATCTACAGAATAAAATTCTACGCTCAATAACCTCAGCACTCTGGTTTATTAGAAATATCTAGCTGTATCAAGACCTGAAAATTCCTGAAACACAATAACAGATCTTAATAATTTTGCATAAATTCTTTATCCTAGTTCAGAATTCACCATATAAGCACCTCTGATTTATCTAAACAAAAGTGAGCGGCCTCCGGCCTTAGGCCTTACTTGATATATAGGTTAAAACTCATTAGTACTTGACACCTTGAACCGAAAGTGCTATCTTGATCTTGATATATATAGTGAATATAATTAGCCATACTGCTGTGCCGTCCAGTATCTTATAATTGAAATTTGATGGTCAAATGAGATTTTAGAAACAAAAATTTTTTTTAAAAATCTGACATGTTTCAGATTATAAATTACGTTCGATTTTTAACATTTTGTGTGTTACATTTATTTAATAAATATCATGTTCTTCGCACTTAAACCATAAAATTCACTTCAACAGCAATGTCGCAAAATAATTTTATAATGCTCATATCTTTATAATTTCCGGTACACATTCTCACGCGCTGGAGATAAAAGGGTTTTAATATACAAAGTTGCCATTGCTCGCTTTGAAATCCTTGAATTCGTTAGTAAAAAGTTCGTTAAAATTTAACGAAACATGAAATCGATAATGAAACAAATTCCGTATTTCAAATTTGGTCTTCCAGATGCCCATATTCGGGTGGAAACGTTCAATATTCAAAATTGGATGGCTCTAGGTACCGTTGTTTTATCACAATGCCAGAAACACCCATACATCTATGCATTTTCTTCATTATTTAATTTCTGTAAATATAATACAGGGTGATAATATTTGGTGGAAAAAATTTAAAAAGTAAAACAACGCTTTTAGTGAATCGACGCAAAATGCCAAGAGGAAACTAATAGTCCTTCTGGGCAAACTGGCTCTTTGGACTAACAAAAAAAAAATTGCAAAGGAGGAAGAACGTAGGCCAAATTTAAACATTTACCGTTTATATTACGTTCTTTTTCTCTAGTACATTTCTGTATTTTTATTTAAAAATATATCTGTCTTTTTAATTTTAACGATATTAATTAATAAACCGAAGATCAGAAGTAAAATTTAATGTATTCATTTTCTTCTGACAACTGTTAGAAATTTATTAAACACAACATTTGTAATAGGAGTTACTGTAAAATTTAGTTTATTGATTGAACTCATTATTTAATCAATAATAGACCTTTCTCCTTAAATTCTGAAATTTAAAAATAATTTTCTTAAATTATCAACTGCATGTATCTGTATAAATCTTTAGTAATGTATCTCAAGAAATGTTGAAAGAGATTCCTAATTGACTTTATTCGGATAAATTGATCTCCATTTTCAAAAAGTAATATATAATGATACGATGAAAATTTCAAATAGTAATATGTATTTCAAAAAGTAATTCATAATTGTAGTAGGTGGTGCTTAGAAGTAAGGCTTCCTTAAAATTTGATGTTATAGCCTCTTTTTGCGAAATTGCTTGCTTGCAGTTTTTGATTTTGCAAAAAATTTAATTTTAGTTAAAAACAACGGGAAAATCTTTAATGAATAGCATGTAAGAGCTGTAGTTCTTTCAGTGATAACTTTTTGCTAACATCTAAAGGAAGAGGCGTGATCTCTAAAAGAAGTGATCCACAGACGGTTCTGATTGCAGGAATTACATTGATGTGGCAAAGTATAATACAACCTACTCAATAACGCTTTGCGCCATTTTCGGCCTGCAAAGCAGCTGCAACTCGCCTTGGAATGGATGCCACAAGTCTTGGTAGATGACTGGAGACAGGTTGTATCATATATCTAAGCAGCCGTCACATAAATTCGATGTATTTCGACATGGTGGGTGTTTGAGCTCTCCCGTGACATCCCAGATCGGTTAAGATCCGGCGAGGTAAGTGTCAGCATAATAACTGGAATTCCTCCTTATGCTTCTCATACTACTTCAACACAATAGGACCCTTGTGATATGGGACGTTGCCCTGCTGGAATATTTAAATTCTTGTTAGGAAAACAGACATCACATAAGGGTGCAGCTGAACCCCTATTATGTTCAGATAGACAGCAGCTTTAGTCTGTTCTACCACAACTAAGGGTCCCAAAGCTACCCATGAGAACATCCAACAAAGTATAATACTGCCACCAGCAGCCGGTGTATGACCTGCTGTTTAAGAAGAGGGCAGTAAATGAGAGCCGCCACCTCAGAATAATAAAAAGTTTAAAAATAAATTATGACATATTAAAGTCAAAGAGGCTAGCAAGTGTTTGCCTGAAGACGGCGTACGCTGACGCGCTTATCCACCTGATGAATGCGAAATCGTGATTCGTCCAATCACGCAACTGTCTTCTTTTTATCCATATACCAGTCTCGATGTTCTCAGGAATAGTTGACAATGATGCTCGGACAACAGAGACACACGAGTGAGAGGTCTGCTGTGCCGTTCAGTATTCAACTGTGTACAGTGTATCCAACAGTGTTCTCTGAAACACTTGCACTTCGACTTGCATTGTATTAGGCTGTCAGTCGAACCAGTGTCGGTGCCAATTTTACTATCAAATGGGACAGTTCTCGATGTCCTCTTTCTTTGATGATGCGTAGACGTCCAAACCCTTGGCGTCCACAGCTCGTTTCACCGCCATTTATATACTTTGCACGGATGTTAACAACAGCAGATCATGAACAACCTAGCAATGTTGAAGTTTCGGACGTATTCGTTCCGAGTTTTGGAACCATTAAAGTCTGCTATCTTTCAAATGCGGTTAGATCACCGGCCTTTCCCAACACTCGCAAAGGTAAATGCAAGATTGATTACTTGAAACCAGTTCTGAGTGACTGACTGACTGATGAAATTTTGCCGGAATACCATATATAGCTTATCCGGCTCAATGAGAATTATGCCATGTTGGCGGAATCTTATAAAACTATAGTCAACTTAGAACCACGAGGAAGCAGAAACTCAAGGAGAGGATAACCAGCATCGCAGATAGTAAACTCTTGAGGATGAAAAGCGCTAATCCTGATTGAGGCGAAGACGAGAGTTGTAAGCCATGTGGAGGCACATTAACATACATTACATAAAATACAGCAATAAACTAAGTACAACCAAATAACAACAATACAAAAAATACAAAATAAAACATTACAAAGATATGATAAATAAAATAGGAAAATGTGAATGGATAATTACAACTAAATGCAGAATTAACTGGGAAAGATTGAGTCCCTAATGAGTGGGCCGCTAATGTTCGTAAGACAGAATCCTCCTCCAGTACATAATAGGAGAAAATATTAAGATTGTTCATATGGTCTCAATTGGTGGCCTTTACGATAACATTTCTTTTTAACTTTCTCAGATATTTTTCAACCCTATCCAGCTTGAGGTCATAGTGAAGTGTTGCATTACTAACGTAATAATGTGCCTTAGTACTTATTCTTCATTATTTATTCTTCATTATTATTCTGCGCATTTTGTTCTGCAACACCTGAAGCTTCATTATGTCCTCACTCGAGGCTGTGTTCCAAGCAGGCGAAGAATATGTAATTAATGGCCTCATTGCAGTAATATAAATGAGTCTCTTCTTTCTTAGATCTAAGTTTGAAAATTTGCCTAAAAGTGGAATAAGTTTATTTAACACGAAGAAGACTTTCTTTTTAATTTCCACAATATGGTCTACCCATTTCAATCTTTCGTTTAGCATCATTTTCAGATGTCTTGATTTGCGTCCCTGAGGCACTTCTTTATTAAACACAAAAAGCTTCCTTCTAACTCATGTCTGAGGGTGCTTTCTTCTGATTACCATTAACTGGGATTTATTAGAGTTTATGGTTATTCGCCATCTGGTGCACCGGTTTTCTGCTTCTGACAGGAGTTCCTGTACCTTCTTAATGGCGTGATTTGCATTTGCTGACTTTACAGCTAACGCTGGATCATCCGTATAGCATCCGAGAAAGTGTTTTTCATCAATATGTGTGCGGGAAAGGTCTAAGACGTAAAATAAATATAATGCGTTACCTGACAACTAGGGGACACCAGCGTTACCTGCACGAATATTAGAGAAGTCGTTTCCGATTGACACTGTGAATTTTCTGTTGGAGATCAATGACATGAGTAATTGAATTAACTCTCGTTTCACGAAAAGATTAAATAAGCCCCTCATGCCAGACGCGGTCGAAAGCTTTCTCTGCGACCAGTATGAGTAAAGCAATATTCTGCTTATTATAAAGGGCTTACATGTTGCGGCAGTAAATTTTTCCATTTGAGGGAGGCAATGGTCCTATTAAATGAATGTGGACCACACTGAATCTGGAGTCTGCTTCTTGGTATTCTTCCAACTTTCATTTTGTGTTCCTGGTCGCGAAGGAAGGAGCTGATGATAAGTATGAGCTCTCTGCTGAAGTTTAAACCGATAAGTTTGTGGATTAGCTCTTCATGCCAGACGCAGTCTGAAGCTTTCATCACGTCGAGCATGAGCAAGGCAACGTTCTGACGATTATGTAGGGCTCCACCGAAGAACTCGTTTAGTCTGACTAATTGCTTGGTCGTTGACAGTGACCTACGGAACCCAAATTGTTCCAGTGCGAGTTGCTGCATATGCAGCTGTACTCTATTTAAAATTACGCGCTCCAGAATTTTTCCAAGTCCAGGAAGCAAGCTAATCAGCCGGTATCCCTCTGGTTTCTTCAAGTCTTTGCCCGGTTTGGGAAGAATTATCATGTTGGCAACCTTCCAATGACTCGGGAAATACGAATTGTACAAGCATGCGTTCAGTATACCTGTGAATCTTGAGATAACTCCAGGAGGCAGCCATTTGATAGCAACGTTGTTGATATTTTCAAAGCTCGGGACTTTCCTATTTCGTAATTTCTTAATATCATTAATTTCTTTGGGGGAGGTGAGCTCCATGGCTTTAGTCCTGGTGTAAGAAGTGTCAACCCATTCCTTAACACTGTGCCCGACTTTATAAACAAAATCTGGATCGCATGAAATTGTGTCTCAAAATGTTACGCGAGAATGTTGGCCTTTTCTTGATTTGTCATAGCAATTTTGTTATTTATACAGATAAGCTTGTTTACCGTTGGCTTATAAAATAAGCTCATTTATCAAAATTCTCAAAAAAGCCCTTGGACAAATGATTAGAAGTTGCTGCTTGGCTCTGTGAAGCTTGTGGTCTTGTCTTCCCATAGTTCCTTGCGGTGCATATCGATTATCTGCTTGATGCTTCGGTTAAATTGATTGAGCCTCTTCTTGGTATCTGGATCCCAAATCAAATGAAAACGCTTCCTTAATCTGTTTCTGTCCTTCTGTTGCCTAATGTGAGACGGTAATTTACCAGGGAAGGGATTACTTGGGACTTGTTTGGTCGCCTTAGTATAAGCATCCTGAATATGATGTGTGAAATTATAAACAGAAGTGTCAATATCCTGAATTGTACTGAGCCGGTATTGCTCGGGCGAATTTTCTGTGAGAATATGATTTAACAGCTTCCAGTCAGTGATCTTATTATATTCGGGCTCTAGGGTTTTAGTCGTGCCGACAGTGGCAACTACAGGGCAGTGATCTGAGTTAAGTTCATAGGGAACTTCGAGATAAATGGGAACGGCTGTAGTAGTAAGAAAAATATCCAAGATGTCACCTCTTTCCGGAGTGTCCAGCAGGTCAGAGCATAAAAGTACACAGGTTACATATTAATGCACTCAAAGAATGTTTCTCCGTTGCGATTAGTTTTTTTTTTTTGCAATACCATTCAGTGTTTTTCGCGTTCACGTCTCCCGCGAGTGTGACCTGCTTGTTCAAATCCAAGATATTATTCAGCGTGTCCTCAGTAAGGTTGGAGTGAGGCGGGTTGTAAAGAGTAGTAAAGTAATCACTACCATAATAAGGTAGCAGTATGGAAACTGTGATGGACTCCTGACCGTTCTTCCTGCTTTCACTTATCAGACATGTTTGGAGTTTTTCGCGTAAATGGAAACCCCTCCCCACCTCTGTGATTCAACCTGTCGCAACGGTAACATTTGAAGTTTGCAATACCTAGCCGTGAGCTGGTTGTTGCATGTGTTTCCGTCAACATCGCAATATCTATCTGATGTGTGATAAGAAAGTTAGCAAGCTCATGAATTATGTGCTGAACGCTGCACGCGTTTCACGTCACTAATTTAATAGGAGCTCGAATGGACCTAATTCTTCCCATTATCAGTGCTTGTTAGGTTGTTTGTTTCTAGACTAGTTTGGGTCAGTTGTGTGACTTGCTGTTTAAGGAGGAAACCTGCATTTTTAATAACGGCGACTAAGTCAGCCAAATCCATATTGACTTTCTTGGCCTCGCTTTATGTGGTGAGTATATGCCTTGGGAGAGAGCCTGTGCATACTTTTGTTTTCCACTATCCTACTGGGGTAGGCATTCTTAGTCTCGGTTTTGCGCTTCGGGAATTTCTCACACCCCCTAAAACTGGAAGTGTGAGATTCTCCGTTGATGACAGTTGCTTGCCATCATCGTTTTTGTCTAGACAGTCCATAATAGTCTTGTTTGCCACAGCGGACACACCTGGGTGCATAATTACACCCTGACTGGGCATGATTGAACCCCTGACAACGGAAACATTGCAGGGGTCCTTGCCTACCAAGATAATCTTTAACTTTTATTCTTATGTCACATAAGTAACGCTCATGATATATTCGTTTAGAGTCCTTAGTTTTGGATAACGTAATGAGGAAAAATAGGAGTTTTTGAATTTTCTTCTTCATTTATTTGACACCAGTGATCTGGTAATTTAGAGGTTTTAGGTCAGTTTTTATATCCTCCAAGTCTGTAGTACTCGTGAGACCTCGAATAATTACTTTTAGATTGCAATACTCAGCAAAGTGTAAGAGTGATGCTCTATGTCAAGTTCTTTCAGAATGCCGACAATTGCTCTGTAATCCTCGGGAGTGCTGGCAAAAACCTTAATTGCACCCGCAATCTGTTGAGCATGAAATTTAATTTTATGCTGGTGAAATATTTTAGCAATGGTATTCCAGTGCATCTTAGTTTCTTTTAGTGTGACGGGCGGAATCCGTGACTTATTGGCAGTTTCGCATTGGTCTGATTTAGTTTTGGCATTACTGGTATCTTGATTACCTAACACAGAGCTAATGTCCCTATCAGTGGTGGAACTGGCAGTTTCGCATTGGTCTGATTTTAGTTTTGGCATTACTGGTATCATGATTACCTAACACTGGGCTAATGTCCGTATCAGTGGTGGAAGTATTGTTTATTTAAGCTGGTAAGTTTACCATATTACTTGTTTTATCTGAAGGGATTTCCTTGTGTTGTGAAACTATGGGCATAATTTCAGTGTGATTGCTACGTTTAGCTTTTTTGCAGTGATTTCGATGCAATTTTGTTCTTACAGTCTGATCTCCTCTCTTTTCCTCCTCGGAACTAGAATCCTGATCTAGGGGTTTTTCATAATCATTTTTCAAATTATCATGAAGTTTAATGGGGCTTCTGTCCCTTACAGTATCCTGTAGTGCCGACAGTCACTACAGATTCGAATCATGTGTGACCTGTTTTACAGTGTTGTTATGTGCGTCAGTAGTCTGTTGCATATTTACATATTGCAGATTTACGGCTTGTAACATTTCTAACATGCTTAAAAGAAAATTGTACATTTTACTTTCCGAGTCAGTAAATTGACCGTTTTCATTCCTGACAAATTCCAAGTCCTTAATCTGGCATCGCACTGCTTCCAAAATCGAGTCCATTTTCGTATCTGATCGTGCGTTGCAAATGAGGGCCGTAACAAGAATGAATGCATAACAAGGAAGTTAGAATTCTAACCTCCTTGATGCATAAAGTATAGCAGGGTACGCGCGCCATCTAGTGACGAGTTTCGGAAGTACCACTAAAACTACAGATCCAAAGAGGTTAGAACAAGGAGTAACCTACTTGGGTTAGAATACGTGGAGATGGCCTTTCTGCTGTCGCAGTACGAAGAGAGTGCAGCGCGGGAGGGAGAAATAAGAAACGCCGCGTGAAAGTAAGAAAACGTTGCACGTACTAAGCGAAGTGAAGTTAAACGTCAACTGGTTTCAAGTTCTCAGTGTGTTTTTTATCCTCTATGCGAAGATGTGAGAGACCTAAAAGGTATTGAATTGCTACAACGAAATAATGTCTAACATGAAGTAAGTTTCCACTCGGCCACAATTTTGAGATCATTATGAATATCATCGTTCCTTACGAACCATGGAGCGTTTAATATCTGTCTTAATAATTTTGATTGAAAAATTTCGACGTGTTTACGGTTAGTCAGAGCAGCAGAACCCTAGATGGGACTTGCGTACGTAAGTATTGGCCTGATCATTAACTTATAGAGTAAGATCTTGTTATCAGGTGACAGGTCGCTATTTCTAGCGAAAAAGGGGGAACAATATAGATATTTATAGGTAGTAACCCAGGGAATAGGTTCAACGAAGAATATTAGATTATTTAATAATTCTTTGGATGAACAAAGTGGCAGCACATTTAGCGACATTAATTTTGATTTTATACAGTCCGAGTCAGAGTTCTAAGGATGAAAAGTAACTCTGTAAATTAGAGATTACCCTGGTGATGTTGAAATGTTGCGTTAAGATGGCCGTATTGTCCGCATATAAAGCTAGATCGATACTAGGTGCCTTAGGCACGTCATTAATATACAGGTTGAAGAGTAGAGGTGAGACCAGACTACCCTGGGGGCACCGTTTAAGATCGAGCGGGGAGAGGAGAGTTCGTGGTTAACTCTCACGCGGAAACTTCTTCCAGATAAGTACGAGTTAATAATATTAATGATATGAGCCGAAAAACCATGTCCCATGAGCTTGTATATAAGTCCGTCATGCCAAACCCTGTCAAAGGCTTTGGCTGTGTCAAGATAGACAGTTCAAGTTTTCTCTCGCTTACGAAAGCCTTCATGAATGAATTCCACTACACGGAGTAACTGGCGCACCGTGGAGTGTTTAGGTCGTAAGCCGAATTGTTCCGGGATGATTAAATTTTGATCTCGACAGGAATTTATTCAGGCGATTAAGTAAGACAAATTCATATACTTTTGAGAGTGAAGAGGTGAGAGTGACTAATAGGTTTATAATTGACGGCTAAATTTAAATTTTGCCCCGGTTTTGGAATGGGTACGACTGCTGCAATTTTCCAACAGTCAGGGAAATAGCCTCTCCCAAGCATAAAATTAATAAGGACCGTAATCCAAACTTAAACATTAAGCGGAAATTTTTAATCATGCGATTCGAAACAGAATCTAAGCCGGGAGCCTTATTCGGCTTTAGTCTTTCAATATAGGTCATCACCTCAGCAGGATCAGTGGGCCTGAGTTCAGGCGTTTAAGGTTGTGTTAAAAATTCTTCAACCCGTGCATGGATGCGCCCTTGTGTAACCGGGCGATTTCAGTAGGCGTCGTTGTTGGGTGTTAATTGAGTAGCAAGGCTATCAGCTAAGATTTCAGCCTTTTCAGTGTCTGTGTAGGGCATCTGTGCGTCATCGGCCGTTTGAATTGGCGGAATGTGTCTAGATTGTTTGCGTAATCGAGAGGCTGCACGCCAAACTGATCCGTCATCAGTCCTTAGGGACTTAATGTAATGTTTCCACTCCGTCTGTTTAATTACACGGTTTTCTGTCCTTATCTCGTTCTGTATGTTGCGAAATTTGATCCGGATACTGGGATCACGCGACCTTTGCCAAAGTTTTCGCAAAACGTTCCGCTGCTTAATTTTGGATTTAATCTCGGGCGGAACACCCGGATACTGAATTGGTTTTGAAGCCGCAACTTTCGCTTCTTTGAGTAAGGAATATAAATTTTGTAAACACTTGTCAAAGTCCGAATTGCTGGAAACTTTGATAGGGGAGTAGCAGTACGTTCCAAAATAAATCTAAAATCCTCCCAATTGGTAGAGACTTGCTGCTGTAATTCTGAGTAACGATTTTGAACATCTAAGGTAATCAAAACAGGATAGTGATCAGAGTCTAAGTCCTGGACCACTTTAATTTCATGTCTAAAATTGATATTATGAAAGGCAGCCAGATCAAGAACTGCAGGGGACCCTCTAACAGGGTAGTAAGTCGGGAGGGTAATAGCTATGATCTGTACATGGTTACTCTGACACCATGAATTTAGACTAAGCCCATACCTATTCTTATTAGGACAAACCCATGCGGTATGACGTGAATTTAGATCACCAGCAATTATTAGGTGATTTGAAACATTCAAAAGTTTATCAAAATCACTGACAGGAAAAGTAGGTCTTCCACGTGCTGTTGATTGTGGAGGTAAACAGGCTGAAACTATAGTCAGCCGTGGAGAATTTTGAAGGAAAATTTTGATTATAGTCGCTTCCAAAATATTTAAATCGGGGGACGGTATCAAGTGATGCTTTAAAGAACGCTTCACATAGATACTAGTGCCACCACTGGGATTTCTGCTCTGTGACACCCTGTCAGTACAGTAAATGTCATAATTCCCAATTTTGGGAGTATTCCCTAGGGTAAGATGAGTGTTTTGGACTAAAAACACGTCAGTATCGTGCTCTACGACAAAATCACGAACTTCGTGAATTTTTTATGTTAATCCATTGGCGTTCCATGTGCCAATGGTTAGTTGATATTGATAATAATTTATCAAAATCACTCACAGGAAAAGTACTTCTTCCACGAGCAGCTGAAAATGGAGAAGTACGCCGAAATTAGTGGGGGAGAATTTTAGAGAAAAATTTTGATAATTGTTCCATCCAAAACATTTAAATCAGGGGTAGGTATCAAGTGATGTTTAATCGAACATTTCACATAGATACAAGTGCCAGCACTTGCATTTCTTGCAAATGACACCCTGTCAGTCGAGTACATGTCATAATATGCAATTTTGGGATATCTCCCTGTGGTTAAGTGAGTCTCTTGGACTAAAAGCACGTCAAGATCGTACTCTGCAATAAAGACTTTTACCTCATCGATCTTATTGACGATGCCATATGTATTCCATGTACAAAGGGAAAGTTCTCTGTTGGCAATTGAACTTTGTCGTGAACTAGTGAATTTTAGGCCGTAAAATAATTATCAAATCTGAAAAACCTAAGACAAGCGTCTAAAATAGCCAAATGATCCTAGTTTGCAAGCATAACATAGCTTTCATACAGGAGAAATGCCCTTGTAAGAGCGTCTGCCTGACTAGGTTTAGGCAGAGCCCTTTTAAAGCCTTACAGTAAAATGTGTCAATCTACCGCAGGATCGCGGTAGATTTCGATGAGACACTTTCAAGTGGATGAGAAGACATCATCAGAGTCTCCACTTTCTGCAGGAATAACCGGGGAAGCTACGGGAAACACATACTCCGTAACCGCCGGATTTGGACCCTGTGTAACGGGTCTAGACTCCTTTAGACCTTTTCCTACGGTCGCTGCATATGACAGCGCGCTTGTACTAGGCGGAGCAGTCGCAGGGCTTGCTGATTCGTCTGCTCCCGGGGGGTTCTGTGTACCCTTGCGGATGCAGCTGCCTTAGGAACAGATTTTTTTGTTATTCCGGTTACCTGGGTAACGAGGACAAGAACGATCGGACGCTGCATGATCCCCTCCACAGTTGCAGCACTAAGCAGGTTGATCGTCACTTCTAGGACAATCCTTTGCCCAATGAGGGCCAGCACATCTCACACAACGTAAGTTTAAGGTGCAAATTTCAGAAAAATGAAAAAATCCTTCGCACCGAAAGCATTGAGTAGCGCCTTTTTTACCTCTATAAGCCTCAAGCTTGACCGTTGTGCCCCACATGTCAGTGACAGCGTACAACTGGTCAATGAAGGGATGAGGTCGTACTTGAATTAATACAAGTGGCATAGGATGTCTAGTTCGCGGTTTTGTCAATCTAGCGCACATATGCAATTTAAAGCCCCAGGATTCCACTTCATTAGAAATGTCCTCCAGCTCAGTTTCTTTAGGGAGACTTCTGATTACAATTTTGATAGGCCTATGCTGCTTTAGATCGAAAGTCTTAAATTGGATGCCGGCTACCGCGCAATCTCCCTAAACTCAAGTTCAGTCTTTACTTGTAGTTTTAGAAAAGGTCCAGTAAGATTGCTCTGAATATTCGGGGCAATTTCACGCAGGAAATTCATTTGCGTTTTCCACTGCTTACTGCTTTTAACGTGGATAGCCGGAATAGAAGGAGTCTGTGGAGGCGGGGGGAGAGTGCTGAAACTGCTCTGAACTGGTTTCTCCTCCTCTGTGTTGACCTCCGTTGCTAGGGGAGGCTGTGGTTGCTCTGCCCTGAGCGGGACTGCAGCCGCCGTCCAAGTGGGATTCTTTAATCTTTTCGTATTTATTTTTAGTATCAACCTTGGAGCTATTTACATTACTGATAGAATTATCATCAGCTGAATCAGTATCATTTTCATCAATAGTTATAATGTCAGGGCTTTTGCCTTGCTTACGAGAAGCGGGGGTAATAAAGCCCTCCGGATCTACGCTCGCAGTCTTTCTTTTTCTACTAGAGGCAGCCATTACTGCCTGAGCTGAAGTAGAACTTGTTTTGCTCCCTGTTTCTTCACGCTATGTGTGCGAGAGACAGGCTTGAATTTCTCCTTCCTAAGAATGGCCAAAGAATATATACAGTTAAGTAGTAAAACTTCGCAGAAGCAGAAGTGGCTCCCTTCCAACGAAAAGGGAAACAACAGCGCATGCGTGAAATATCTGTCTCCAAAAAGCGCCAAAGCTCGAAGCTGAATGTCGAAGTTGGTTTGGGCAGGTTCGACCGTTAAGTTTAGCAAGAGTTTAAACAAAGAATAGGTTCTTTGGTTTCAAGTAGCGATATGGACAATGGAAATTCAACAGCCAGTGAAAGTCAAACTTCACCTAATATTTCATCATTTCCGAGTTTAAATTATCGCGACAAGTCAAAGAACGATTCATCTTAACCCGTGTTCCTCAATTTCCTATACACGTCGCGGAGGGGGAAAATGTCGGCTAGGTACTAAAGAACCGGTATATCACAGAGGGGAAATTCTAGCCAACAGATTCCGTCGCCAAATCCCTTGGCGAATGTTCCCTTTTCTTTGTAGCGGCGTTGCAGACAAAATAGTTTACATTGCGTCTATGGAGCCTTTCCTTCTTTACATAGAGGTTCTTTGGCATGGCTTCCTTTTCGACAGCCATCTTAGCGATCTTTTCGTTCTCAATCAATATTTGAAATTCGTCTAGCGTGGCTGGTAGCTGAAATATTTGAATTTCCAGCTGGTTTGCTATGTCATTAATACGATTAAAGAGCTGCTTTCCAGCTGTGTCCAGTTGCACGTATCCAGAGTTGTCTAGTGCAGCTCCGGTCCTCTTTAAAAGCGTCTTCTGATTTTGAATCGCTTCGAACTGTGATTTTAGTCCATAAAAATCCATTATCACTTTCAGGCGGTCATCAGGGTTGTTGTCAGAAATAGTAGCACTCTCACCGTTGCACAATTGCGCAGGGTTTGAAGTATCCATGCTATTATTTGCATTTATTTGCGAAACTTAGCAGAAATTCGTTTGATTTGGCTGAGTCGGTGGGAGCTCGCAAGGCGAGCGACCTTCCTCGTCGGCGTCCATCCTCGGAATCCCCCCAATAGTCACGCCGCACTATGCTTTCTTTTCCTCCAGTCTCTTTAGATATCGCAGTCAGCTGACCTCGGCTACTAACATCACACAGACTGAACTTCAGAGATAGATTTCGACATGTGAGCAGCTACTCTTTATTAGTGAGTTTATTTTTCACCGCATCACTGCAAGCTACACAATCCTCCTTCTAAATTATGCTAATAAGAACTTTCTCATCTATTTACCAGTTTATTATAATTGCTTCTTCACCTGCCAAATTCTTTAAGTTTTCGACCTCTACCGTCTCTATGCTACGGACAGAAAAGTTATGTTCTAAAATCCTGTTCACCTAATACACATAGGATAGGGCTTCGCCCTGATTCCTGATACGTAACTTCGTCACGTGAGGTGCGGCGTTAGAGAGATTGACGTGCTCTAACCACACCCAATTTTATGCTTGGCAGTCGTAAATTAATTTAACGCACAACAAACTGGATTGAAGTGTCATTTAAGCAGTGGACAACTCAACTCCTTCCTTGCTAGAGGGGAGATACCACGAGTGTCAGTTTCCGAACTTGGTCTCGATGTAGCAGAGCACATGCTATATCGGAAATATCACAAGATCCTACGCGGATAAGAACCTTTCCGTTTTAAATCAACAGCTACAGCTGTGATACAGCCGCAGGTATAAAATATACTGTAGCGTGCGTACGGGTTCGTAATGGATTGAATGCACAGTTCGATATAAAACGTTAATGAAATTTATTCTTACCCCAAGATATTAAACAAAATGCTGAAATTTCCTCAGAGATTTTCGTACAATATCGCAACATCTCTCAGCAGTTATATTATAAACTACTA
Organism: Stegodyphus mimosarum; assembly: GCA_000611955.2. Taxonomy (NCBI): domain Eukaryota; kingdom Metazoa; phylum Arthropoda; class Arachnida; order Araneae; family Eresidae; genus Stegodyphus; species Stegodyphus mimosarum. The sequence goes on along the minus strand of KK112533.1, from coordinate 19,135 downwards.
AAATATACACAGAAATCAAATTCAAAGTATAAACAAAAGGAATCCCAACTCAGAATTCAACTACTCCGCCTCAGCCAGGGAGCTTCTACCAACGATGACGGACGCACTTCATGTACGCTGCCCACGCACTATGAATGTCATCCTTATTGCTTTCACGTCGCTCTTTTTATCACTCTTAGAAGATACTTTGAACTGCAGTTATGACTTTGCGTACTCTCGTCAACTTGCCATTGATGCTTTCCATGCCATTTAACTACAGAAGGTTGCATGCTTATCTACTCGCAATTATTCTCTCAAATTAAAGATATGCCTCAATCCTCGATGCCATTTTCTCACTATGATTGTAACTTCCATAAGTTCGCCTACATGAATGCCATACTTATCCAACGCATCATGTCATTTCTCGCCTTCAAGGTGTGGGCACTCTTTAGTGCCATTATTATTTCAATTTCAAGCGAACGGCCATAGGCTTATAAAGAACGAGAGGTAAAGATTCTTAGAAATCAAGACCTCCTGCGAGAGAGAACGATTCGATTCGAGTACAAACAAAGCTAATTCCGATCTCACAGCGAATTTGCTACAATCAATAACAGCACTAAGTAAGCAACTACACCTCAATTGAGATGTTTTCCTCCAGCTCTTATAAGCTTTTTAATCACGCACGAGACCATTCTGGTATTTTCTCAATTATTCTGAACAGGAAAAACAATGACGAGATAGCTATTTATTAAATGCGCGTGCTCCTGTATTTTTCTATTTTCGGGGTAGCTTTCTTTTAAAAGTCGTCACGCGCACTACTGCACGGGGAAATGAAACAATTTTAATTACAATTCTACTAAAAATAGCTAAATAAATACAAAATCCGTAACACTGCCCCCTTCCCAAGGACTGCACGTCCCGGCAGTACAATCCCTGGACAAGTACCCGCACTTACAACTAAGACATGAATGCAATAAGAAATATTACATTACAATAACAAAATAAATAATAATTGCAATGAGTAATCTAAATACAAATCAAATAGTATCAAATACTAAATACAAAAAGGACCATGGTCTTATACTATTTACAATACGATTTTTTTGGTATTATTATATCACACTTTATGTTTCTGAGACTATTTGACGAACTTACGGATGTTTGCATTTTTGTGTGTCTACGTGACTCGTCGTGCTTTGGCTTCGATTTTTGGATTACTATTTCTACGATATAAAAGGTCTGAAATGATCATCAAACTGTAAGTACGTTTGATTTCTACATTATTCTACTATTTTAAAAAGGGTACTGATTGGATAATGTCTTTACAAATGTGTCAAGAAATTCAGACAAAGCCAGTTGAGTCTACTGCTATGTTAGCAGATCGACGAGCAATTTTAAGTTCTTTAGAATCTGTATTAGACTCAAGTAGAGTCACGAATATTTCAAAAGGAAAAATTATTCCTATGGCATATCAAATTTATGATTTATTGGTTACACAAACTTTTGACAATGCCATCCTTAAGGAAAGGCTTGAAGAGCAAACAAAAATGTTATCGAATTTTCAGCCACTCTCATTTGCAGCAGTGGCACATCCAAAACGTTTTCCTCAGAAAATAATACCGAAAATACGAGATAGATTTACAAGTAGAAATAGGTCTGAAGAATTCACTGTTCTACTCTATCCAAAAAGGGAAGGAACTACTTCCCGAGGAGCTCAAAAACAAAATTGTAAACTCAATTAATCCCACCCAATTACACATTGGTGTTAGAAGACTAAGAAAAATTAACGAGGTTTTCTAATGGAATGTTCCAGAGCTTCTGATATTGAAGCTCTGGAAACAGAGATTAAAACAAATTATTTGCTTAGTAACGATATAGTAATTCAACGTCCTGTTAAGAAAGATCCAACAATTATTATCTATGATGTAGATTCTGATCTTTCTCGAGATGATCTTAAGATTATGATTAGAGACCAAAATATGGTCTTTGAAAATGGTGGTTTTGACTTAAAATTTTCGATAAAAGGTCGAAATAACAAAGTACATTGGGTGGCCAGTGTAGATACTAAGAAATATAGAAAACTTATAAAAGCAGGAAAACTTAACATAAGTTTGTCTCGCCTCAGAATTAAAGAATTTTTAAAATAACTCAATGTTTTAAATGTTCAAAATATGGGCACTTTCAAACAAAATGCCTAGGGCCGCAACTATGTGCTAAGTGTGGTGAAGTTGGGCATAAACATTGGGAATGTGAAGCTACTCAAATGTATTAACTGCAAACAGGCAAATGAAAAGTATAAATTGAATCTTACTGTTGATCATTCTAGCTTAGATAAAAATGGTCATTATCACAGACGACAAATAGATCTTTTAATCAGTCGTAGTAATTGTGGCTAGTAGAAGTGACGAATACTTTAAAATGATTCAAATAAACTTACATCACTCCAAAGCTGCTGTGAATCAATTATATATTAAAGCTATTGATAGAGGCTATAAAATAGCTTTGATCTAAGAAACTTGTATAGTGGATAATAAAGTTCGTGGAATCCCGATGAAATTTCGAACTTTTTGTGACAAAAATTATCCACGAGCGGCAATCGTTCTGTTTGACAGCTCTCCAGCAATGCTTTCGTATGCTTCCCCAAATATAGTGGCTATCAAAATGATCATTAGCAATAGAAATATAGTTTTTGTTTCAGTGTATTGCCCCTCTAACGACGTCTTGAATGACTAATTATATTGTGTTAACAGTATTATTGATTCGCATGAAGACTCTGAAATAATTATTTGCGGAGATTTCAATGGTAAGAGTCCCCTATGGGGTCCTTATGATCATTCAATAGATCCAAAAGGTGATGCTATAGTTGAATTCTGCTCAACAAACAATTTGAATGTTCTTAATAGTTCTGATAGCACGGCTACGCTTTCGGGTGCCAGAGGTGAAAGCTGGATAGATCTTACCATTGTAAGATCTTCTCTTGTCCTGAATTGGTCTGTTTCTGATATATCATGTAGCGATCATCGCTACATTGAGATTGGACTTTTAAACAACTTACTTAGAGAGAAGAAATTTGAACTTTTATATATTAGGGATTTGAATTGGCTAAAATTCGTGCAGAACTGTAGAACTTTGTAAATCAAGTTTCCGAAGAAAATTAAAAAAATGCATCTGATTTAAATGTTTATATTAAAGATCTTACTAAATCAATAGTGGATATCTGTAAGAAAAACAACAAGATGAATAAACTTAAACAGAGCAACGCTCTGGGTAAACAGGTGCATTGGTGGTCCGAAAAACTGGCTGTTTTAAGGAGTCAAGCTCGACTGTATCGAAGAAAATTTCAGAGATGTTACAAATGTATAGAGAAAAATTTGTTAAAGATTCAATATAAGAAGAAATTAGCTGAATATAAACCAGAAATCAACATTAGTAAAAATTATGCTTGGGAACAACTATGTGACACTTTGAATATTCATCAACCTTTTCGCATTCCTTACTATATTGCTGCTAATAAATATAAAATAGCTTTACAAATTGCCTCTTTGAAATATCAAGATTGGTCTTATACTAAGAAAATAGACGAGACAGTAAATTACCTCCTACAGTATAACTTTCCATGTGATACTACTTATGGTCATCTATCATGTCATTATCAAGTTAGATCAGATTGTAGGATAAATCCAGAGACCGTAAATGATTATGATTTTAATTTGGATGAAGTGAAATTTACTCTCAAAAAGTTAAATAAAGGAAAAGCTCCTGGTAAAAATGGCCTGACAATGGATATTATTTTAGAAACCTTTGAATGTAATAAAAAGTTCTCTGTAGCTATTCTGAATGAATGTCTTCGGTCGGGGATTTTCCCTGAATGTTGGAAAGAGGCTGATTTGGTTTTGTTCAACAAAGAAAGAAAGGATAAAGAAGATCCTTCCTCTTTTCGCCCCATTTGCTTACTGCCTTCCTGGGACAAGGTGCTGGATAAACTCATGACACAACGGTTACAATATTATTTATTATCAAATAATCTTTTAAATAAAAGTCAGCTTGGTTTTATGCCGAGTAAAAGTACTACCCAGGCTATAGATAATTTAATTTCTGACATCCTTCTAAATAGAAGGAATAGTAAACATACTGCAATTTCATCTTAGATGTAAAGAGCGCTTTCAACAATGTTTGGAGGCCAATTTTGTTAGAGAAAGTAAAAAATATGAAATGTCCAAGAAATATCTTATTAATATGTGATTTTTTGAATGAAAGAAAAGTTTCCTTATATGGTGGTAATAAGTGGCACCACAGAAATTACCAAAAGGGTTGTCCCCAAAGCTCAATATCTGGTCCTGTATTGTGGAATATTATTGCTAATATAGCTTTAAAGATAACCTTACCACAAAATGTTAGTATACAAGCTTATGCTGACGATTTGGTTTTACTAGCCACGGGAAGTGGTCGCCATACTATTGATAAAGCTTTAAGTTTCGCCACTCAAGAATTGGAGAAGTGGTCTTTCCATGCTCAACTCAAATTTGATCCAAAGAAGAGCTTTCTTTTGGGTATTGCCAAAACTAATACTAGATCAATACATCCTAGGTGCAAACTGTATGGACAACCAATTAGAATTTCTAAGTCAATCAAATGTTTGGGCATTACGATCGATGAAAAGCTCACTTTTATACCTCACCTGGATCAAATAAAGATCGAATGCACCCATGTTCTTAATAGACTTAATAAAATGAATCTCCAAGGTAAAGTTATTAAGAGTTTATATAAAAGAGCTATTGAGAGAAAGATCTTATATGCATGTGGCGCATGGTGGACTGGAACGGTTCGAATGAGTAACAAAATTTTTAAAACTGTTTCCACAGTAGCTCTTCAGATTTTGGTTGGATGTCCTCCGATCGATATTTTAGCAGAAAAAGAATATACTATCTTTAAATTAAAAGCTGGTTATAAAACTGTCGAGTATTTTAGTGAAATCTTCTCAGCTAGAGATTTTGATTTTGAGAAAGGTTTAGATATTCACCCAGCTTTGTTAAAACGGTTGAATTGGCATAAAGGCCTTCTCAATATGATAGCCCACACGATTTTTACAGATGGATCTAAATTAAATGGTCATGTGGGGGCAGATTTTTGGGTATTCTCAGATGAGAAACTAAGCTTAGAAAGGAAATATAGACTTTCTGACAATGCCTCTGTTTATCAGGCTGAGTTAGAGGCCCTGCGAGAGGCCTTGTATTGGCTTATTTCTAATTCTGAACAGAACCTGTAAGATTCTATAGTGACTGCGAAAGCGGAATTGTTTTAATTACGGATGTTTGTCCAAGTAATGATCTAATTAAACAGATAAAAGACATTCTCATATTTCTTAGCGCTTTCAGAGATATTAAATTCTTTTGGACGAAGAGTCATATTGGTACCATTGGTAACGAGTTAGCAGATAGATTGGCAAAGGCTGCCACTGAAAATCAAATTATTGATTTTGAAAAGTAAAGACTTCCTTTGACAGTTTGAAATCCTTGTTGAAAAGAAAAAGTTTGACTCTATGGCAAGCAGAGTGAAACGACACATATTCTAAAGGAAGATTCACATATAATTTAATCTCAATTGTAAGTGAGAGAAGAGGCCTAAGTGACAAGTATCTAAACCAAGCTTTAACTAATTATGGACACTTTCCCTTTTATTATAATAGGTTTTCAATTAAAAATTGTGCCTGTCCATGTGGCATGAGTAATGTCGATATTGAGCACCTGTTGTTTAGTTGCTCTTCTATGAAAAATATTGTTCTAAGATTTATTTCAGATATTGCTAAATTTAATGCTCTAAAGGATCTAACTAAAAATACAGTGACTAAATTGAAATTGACAAATTTCATAAATTATGTATCTATAAATGAAATGAATTTATATATTGATTGTGTTTAAAATTTCCCTGTCTGTTTAAAGGAAAGCTAAAATGTTTATGATATTCTGCTATTTTATTTCTTTGTATATGTAAGTAACATATTTTTATGCATGCAAGTAACATGTGTTATGTGCTTTTGTTGATGTAGCTGCTACATCTTACCAGCTTCTAGACTTCAAGTTCATATTTTAGTTATTCATTCTATTTTAAGTTATTTCAGGTAGTATTGAGGTAGTTCTACTGCTTAATGGGCCTGATTTAGACCTTGTTTTACATCTCAATGTTTCTTTAATTAAATAGCTCCACTAAGCCCTGCTAAGCCTCTAATGGCGGTACAGGAAGTTCGGCCAGTCTTACAATACGATTTACAGTTATATACACTGCGTACTATGGCCATAGCAAGAAGCTAAACTGTCGTAATGAACGACGAAAAAAAAAAAAAAACCTGAATGTTTTCAGATTTTAAATTATGTCCAAAGGAGCCTTTTTTTTTTTTAACAATTTGTGTATTATCTTTACTTATTAAATATCATGTTCTTCGCACTGAAACCATAACATTCAGCTCAAGACCAATATCGCAAAATAATTTTAGAATGAGCTTATCTTTAGAATTTCCGATACACAGTCTCAAGCGCTGGAGATGAAAATGTTTTTTCTATACAAAGTTGCCATTGCTCTCTTTGAAATCCTTGAGTTTGTCAATCAAAATTTCGTTAAAGTTTTACAAAATATGAAATCGATAATAAAACACATTCCAAATTTCAAATTTGAGCTTCCAGATGCCCATATTCGCTGTAGGATTACGTTATTCAAAATTTGATGGCTCTAGGTACCGCTGTTTTATCACAATGGGAGAAATATACATTTATGCAGATTCTTCATTTTTTAATTTCTTTAAATATAATACAGGGAGGTAACATTTGATGGCAATAACTTGAAAAGTGAAACAACGCTTTTAGAAATCTACCCAAAATGCCAAAACGAAATGAATAGTCCTTCTGGGCAAATTGCCCCTTAATAGTAAAACGAATTCCAATTTTGGGCTTTCAGATGTCCATATTCGAGTGGAGACGTACATTATTTAAAACTCGATGGCTCTAGGTAGCGTTGTTTTATTACAATTCGAGAAATATACATGCATTTATGCATACGTTCTTCATTATTTAATTTGAGTACCTAAGACTACTATTGCCAAGAATGGTTTGATTGTTACAGTGCTTGTACGAAATCTTAAAAAATTAATGTTTTAAATAATGCAAATTTATAGCTCTGAGTCGGAAATGTGAAGTTACTGTTATTCAATGTAAACTAAAATGTTTAGGGCAAAAAACAAAAGAAACTTCCCTTGAAGATTTTGAATAATACTCGAGATTAAAGTTGCTTGTTTTCCTAATTATAATAATACATTTATCCCGCTTCCATTTACGATTTTTTATTTGATGAGTATTCACATAAGAAATAGTAAAAATTCAAGACTTATGGTTTAAGTTGCTAGAAAACTTCATAAATGATACATTATCATAAAACAACAATCAGAAAAAAGAATTATTTCTTTATTTTTAACCAATTTACAAATTGAAATTTTCTAAAGGGTCAAACATGTGCAGCGTTCGGGAAACGGCCGAGTCTCAAAATAGGCGGGGCTTACAAATACTAGAGAGTGAAGTTACTCCCCCTTTCGTAAATATTTTGCAGATTTAGTTTTTCAAAATTTCAAGCTACAGTCTTTATGAAAATAATACAAATTGTGTTTTCCGAATTTCAAATGAGCATTGCATATTATTTTGTTCTTTCAGTTCTAACTTAGAAAGTGATGTATGGTCAATAAGAGAAACTAACATAACGGCGTATGAAGGGGAAAAGGATTGTATTATGTTCCTTATTATTCTGTTTTAATCAATTAATCTAATTTATTTAATTAATTTTATTCTTTTAAAATAAAACGAGTAAAAAATTAGTACAGAAATAGCTTTAACTTTCCCAAGTGCGGTTGAAATTTTTCTATATTTACCTTTCCCTCGGGAAATAAAATTATTTTCACCGACAGGTTAAAAATTGAGGAATGCATTGACATCTTCTTTAAGGGACATTATAGGTAACATCTATTCAAGCATTTATAACGGTAACTCATAATTATTTATTGTATTTTCCACTCACACTTGTATACCTATGTGTGGCTCAATTCTAAGCTACAACTACTAAAGGCATGCTTTTCCCCATCTTTCTAGCTTCATTCTTTGCGCGGATGGGAGTATATCTATGCATTCTGACACCTTCGTTTTATCAAGGCCAAATATAGTAATTAGCAGTTATTCTATTAGCAAATGAAATTACAAAAAGTAAAAGAGATAAAACAAAGTCTCCTCAAAACTTAACGTTCGTGTAATTATCGATAACTAAGAACAAAATAGTGGCAAAATCAACTTTCAGAGTTTCTGCATATAAAGACGTATTTTTAGTTTTCACGTATTTTTTTAGTTTTTATGTGCTTGAGTTTGAGTTTTCATGTGCTTTGTTTAGCACTTGGTTTCTCGCCGGTCCTGATTCAAGTTTTATATTTGCATGTCTCTTTCTACGTGCTCCAAAAGAATGTAAGCTTACTGAGGTTATGGACTTACTTGTAAGAGTTGTAGACAAGGAGGTTGGAATACAATCTAACCTCTTTGGTTGTAGACAAGATAAGGCCTAGTCGAAGAACCTGACAACGCGACTTTAGGGGACTACGTGCTTTTACACCGCCATCTAGTGGAAGATCAAAATTTGATGTCAAAAAATAGCGGCGATAATTTTACTGTATTTTCAATTAACATGATCTCAGTCGAGATTATAAGGAATGAAACCTTCTACAAAGGAAATTTTGTTATGTAAAAGACTTCTTATTTTATTCCCCATTCAGGAACTCAATGTACATTTCTTGTCACCTGTTTTATCACAAGGAAAAGGTTTACTGATTAAAATCTAGTATTAGTTGTGACAATGGCATAGGTTTAATGTATATTTATCTTCTGTAACTGAAAAGTGTCCATACCAGCTGCAGCTCTCCGTGAGCTGTAGCTTTAAGTCTTGCTCTCGTAGTTTTCTTTGAAACGGGTCGTCTAGTACAGGGATGGGCAAACTACGGCCCGCGGATAGAATTTTAATTTGCCGGTCAGAGGCAAATTAAAAGAAATGTTCAAATATTATATATCCATCTCCTTTTCTACTTTGTTTAAATATTATATTTCTTCTTCCTTTTTTTCAAAGAGCTGGTAATCTGCTTACATTCTCTATTTTTGTTCTACAAAACATAAATCGAAGGAAATAGCAAACACAGGCAGTTTTCAATCGGTAAAGTGTTAAAAGCGGAAGTTATTTGTTAGTTATAGCTGTAGATTGGCGCCAACAAGCGTTATCTTTTTCTTGTAGAGCAAACATATGGGAATCCAATATAGGTGAATTAGACCTCACATGTGACAGACTGCGCATTTTAAGCTCCATCTAGCGGCTTTTTCTTTTGGAGCGAGTTCTAATATTATTGATTGCGTGTTGAAAGATTGTGGACATATAGCGCATTGTGAATAGTGGTAAATTATTAATTAAAATATTTCAGCCCCAAAATGGCTACTAAAAAACGTAAAGTTGATTCAGAGTGCCGCGCTTTTAATGATGAATGGACAAGGAAATATTTTTTTCATTTGTAAAAGATAAACCAGTGTGTCTTATCTGCAATGAAGCTGTAGCAATCTTCAAAGAATATAACATTTCCCGTCATTTCACATCTAAGCATAAGAATTCCAATTACGAAGCAATGTCCGAATATGAAAAAAAAAACAAAATGCAGAAAGTCTTTGTGAAAAATTATCAGGCCGGCAAAATGTTTTCAAGAAGCAGCTACACATGCAAGTTACATTGTAGCATACAATATTGCTAAATATAATAAAGGTCTCAGTGATGGAGAGTTCGCTAAACAATGCATCCTCCAAGTTTGTCAAGAAAAATAATTTTGAGACTGTAAGCTTATCTCGAAAAACGGTGACTTCTAGAATGGAAGCCATCGATAAAAATTTCGCATCACAATTAGAGTCAAAGATTGGCCAGTTTAAATTTTGTTCCATAGCTATGGATGAAAGCACTGATATAAATGATACTGCTCAATTAGTATTATTTATAAGAGGTGTTGATGAGAACTTTGAAATTATTGAGGAACTGGCGTGCATGCGTTCTTTAAAGGGAACTACAACGGGATATGATATTTTTCGTGAATTTCAGGAAGGGCTTTTAACTTTGAAAGTGCCTATAACAAATATATGTAATATTACGACCGATGGAGCACCAAATATGACAGGAAAAAAATCTGGATTTCTTGGACTCTTTAATCAAAACTATCCCGGGAACAATGTTGTTTTTCTACATTGTGTTATACATCAAGATGCTCTGTGTAAATCTGCATTGAATATGAAACCCGTGCTTGATACAGTCGTGAAGCTTGTAAATACTATTCGATCTCGTGGGCTTACTCACAGGCAATTTCGAGATTTTCTTCAGTCAGTGCAATCTGAATACTCTGATGTACTGTATTACACGAAAGTAAGGTGGCTTAGTGCAGGATGTGTTTTCGAGCGAGTTTGGCAGCTGAAAGACGACATTGTGTCGTTCTTCCATGAGAAACAGTGTTCTGCGGAGTGCGAAATGTTAGAAGATACAAAATGGCTTTCAGACTTTGCATTTTTCACAGATCTTCTTTGTCATATGAACAACTTGAATGTCAAGATGCAAGGGAAAAATCAATTTATCGACGATATTTGGTCACATCTCAAAGCTTTTAAACTAAAACTTAATATGTTTGCTGGGCAGCTAGGTAAGAACGACTTATCTCATTTCCCGAGGTTAAATTCAATACCCTCAGTAAATGAAGAGAACCTTAAGAATTATGAAGATAGCTTGAAAAAACTGCATTTTGAGTTTGCACGCAGATTTCAAGATTTCAGTGCCATTCAAGCAGAATTTGATATTTTTACCATGCCATTCAACGTAAATTGTGAAGCAGTGAGGTCAGATTTGCAGCTTGAATTAATTGAGTTGCAATCTAACAATCATCTCAAGCAATTGTTTCTAAATATGCCAAAGTTAGAGTTTTACAAATCATTATCGAAAGTAAGTTACCCAAATTTAATATCTCATGCCCAGAAAATCAGTGCTATGTTTGCTTCATCTTATATATGTGAACAAGTGTTTTCAACTATGAACCTTAGAAAGAATTATTTCAGAAGTAGACTGACAGATGAGCATTTAGCCTCGTTCCTTAGAATCAGTACATATCACTTCGAACCTCAATATAAGGAACTTTTAAAAGTGAAATCGCAATTTCATTCATCTCATTAATATATTAAATTGTAATACTTGTATATTGTTTTTAAAATTTTAGAAAAATTCATCTTGGCCAGCCAAACTTTATTTTTTCGATTTTTGGCCCGCAGTTGAAAAAGTTTGCCCATCCCTGGTCTACTACAATGTATTTCGAATAATGCTTTTTAAAATTCTAGACTAGCTATTGCTCTAATTGATTCGTAACTTTGAGTTTTAAATTGTAGTTCTCATAGTATTCTTTGAAACATATCATCTAGTATCATATTTAGAACAATGGTTTTTAACACACACACACCCTTATACAGAGCTTTCAAAATCAGTAGATCATCATTCCCTCCCTTCCTTTCCCAAACTCGAAATACATACATAGATTAATTTAAAGTTAGATTTTTTAAATTGTATTCTATAAAATAAACAAGAAAATGTTGATAAATATCAATATTTCAATATACATATACAAAAATTAAAACTAATTGCTTAACTGGTATACAAATGACTGACCTCGGTACCTCTGAAGCTTTGAAATATTGCCCTAGTTAAGTGTAAAGTATACGCCCTGTGCCACAAGATATTATAAAAATATCGCCGCAGTTTTTGGTAATCGAATTTTGATATTCCGCTATATAGCGTTCTGATCGATCGCCAGAATCTGAGATATTTAATGCAATTTCAATTCTGTTTAAAGGTCTAAATTCACTTGCTTTACATGCATTTTAATTATATTTTTAAGAAATATATTATTTAATTTTATGGCACCTTTAAGTCACCTAGACAAGATGACAGTTTCTTTCATTTGCTTGCGTATATTTTGAAATTTTATACATTTTGACGCTCCTCCTTTGAATGATTCGAATTCATTTTAATACTTCTTCCTTAGAGTAAAGTGAAATTAAATTTCTAAATAGTGATATTTATAAATTATCACAAAATAACAGCAAAGGAAGCGGGAAAATTAGTTTTTTAAGGCATTTCTTAATCTGCCATTTCCTAATTTTAGTACTGAATATTCTTAATTAAAATTTGAATTTCGGCTTAAATAAATTTCTTGGTAAAAGGATCTATATTAAAAATATTACAAACATGTTTTGAAGTAATCAATATTGAAATTTATTCCACTAAGCATTATTTGATTACTAAGTTCTTCATAACGTTTCAGACGTTCATTTTAATCTCTTTTTCCTGATAATCTCACTATATAAAACTCAAAGCATTCCCTAATATTTGTTATATATAATAAAAGCTAGCTATATTCCAAAATGTTGGATAAGTGAAAATTTGGGATACTTTAATGTACAAAATATGCAACTCCCGGTAAAAAAGCAAACGGAATAAAAGAAACAACAACAACAAAAAACAGCTTTATAATTGTAAAAAGCTATCATCTTATTTGCTATCAGCTTGCATATCGATGCCTATCTAACGACTAAAATTTATGACATACCACATACATAATGTACCGTAAATATGAATTGTTGTACAATATCACATTAAACTACTTTAACATATATTAACAATTTTAAGTTAACTGAATTCGGATTTTACGTAAACTTTCTGTGTTTACTTTGATTTATATCGAAGATTTTTCTAGTAGCTGCAGTCGGAAATATATTAAAAAAGAGCAATAACACATTAAAAGCATTTTAGTAATATTATTCTGAAAATAAGCACAACGACCCTCGCCTCCCCCCCCCAAAAAAATCAAAGAGCTTGGATTTTTAATGATCTCCCAAGTCATTGTTTCTTACAGTATTACAATATAGTGGTTTACTGCATGCCAAACTGCAGTTAAGAACACATAAAAATTAAAAGTCTGCTTTTCAATGCAGAACTCGGAAAGAAAGTTTTTGAAAAACATATGTCAAAGAGGTAATTTACATTCTTAGTTATTGAAATTAGACAAAAATTAAGTTTTGAGAAGAGCGTGTTTTATCTGTTTTTACTTCTTGCAATTTCTTTTATAAACAGAATAATTTCTTATTTGTATATTTGGCCTGGTTAAAACCGAGGATATTAGAATACATAGAGATATTCCCATCGCTACAAAACCTGAATCTTGAAAATATGGTTAATCTGTCGCTAGTAAACTGTTTAATCTTCGGTCACAAAGTTAAATTCTTCCCAGACGTTTTTTCGATGGATTATGTAATTTAAATAATCCCTCCATCACCATGATATATATGATGACAATAATTTCCATCGCCCCATGGCGATACTCAACGAGGGTATGCCATAATTCGATTTCCTCTGTATTTAATATGCCTCTTTGTATCTGCCGCTCTCCTGTGTTTCTATAGATGAACTATTGTATTCAATTGTCTTTTGTAACCTTTATACCTCTATTTTGTCACACCAAAAGTGCGCACTTTTCCTTACTTAATTCTGTATTTTATTTCAGAACCACCAGCTCGTTCGGCTTTCTACACATTTAATTATAATTACCACTGCTGAGGTAGAGACTTTAATTTGTAAATATTGTATATATCTTCTCTTATTTTTTACTCTAGTGAGCACCTGCTCTATTTAAGATTATCATAAAAAAACTATTATTAATTTAATGTAAGCTATTTTTTGTATACATATTGTTAGAAAACTACTAATGATATTCGATGAGGGGTAGGGCCTTCGGCCCAGGCACCCTGGTGCCAGCACCATGCGACTCGAACTTAAATACCTAAGAGTTCCCCTGCGTTTGTGAAATTTATGGCTCCCATTTTTTTTTACCGAACATCGTGAAAGGAACCTTTCCCCGCTTAGGATTACAACCGTACAAGCGGGACACGCCTTTATATTGGTTTCTCTTGTTGATCACACCTCTTGTCTAACACATTACTTTCAAAGTTAGATTTGAAAGAACAAAGTATGTAATTCTAATTTAAAATTAAGAAAAACGAATTTTCGTAAGATTTAAAGCTTGAAATATTGTAAAAACTAAATCCTCATGCCATGTGTTAACGAAATGGAATGTAACATGAATCTCTAGTGTAAAACAAGCCACGCCTATTTTGATACCTAGCAGATTTCGAAAACTCCGAATTCGTCCCCATCCATTTAAAGAATTTGAATGATGCAGTATAAATTGGTTAAAAATAATTCTTCTTTTTATTTTTTTAAACCATAAGTTGTCACAATACGCTTTTTTAATATTTTTATTGTGAAAACTCATCAAATAAAAAGTTGTAAATGAAAGCCAAACATTCCAATATAATATTATAATTAAAGGCCAACTTGCAAGTTTAATTTCGAGTATTATTCATTCGAAAGTTGAATTAAGGTTATAAACTCGTTGAAATGAAATTCTAAACCAAGGATGTTTTTCTGGCCTAACAGTTTTAGATTACTTTCAATATCATTAACGTCGCATTTATGGTTCAGAGCTGTAAATTTACGTTATTAAAACTTTTGTTTTTTAAAATTTGGTAAAAGAGCTAGTTCGTGGTGGGGAGGGAAAAGAAAGAACCTCTTTTAGTCAGCAATTCATATAGGATCTCTTTCAGATACGTTGATACATTCATAAAAACTTGTTATACTGGGTTCCTACGGCATTAAGCTGTACTTCAAAGTAACCTGTGTACAAAGGATACATGGTAGATCCTACAACAGGAGGGCATCGTTGAGAGTCCAACAGCTAACTGAAGAACTTCGGAATTTCTGGACGAATCTTTAATAATTCAAGCAATGAAATATGTATTGTTCAATAATCTTCTTTTGTTTTATCATGTTTCGCGCATATGTTCCTAGTTACCGTACATTTTACTATTATCACAATAGCTATAACTATAAACAAAATGCTGCAATGCACGCAGCATTGTGCATTTAACTTACGCTACAGTCGGACACTGTTCTATCAATTAATTGTATACAAAATTTAATTTTGTTGATTTTGCAGTGGAGATTATTTACAGAATATTTCAGCACTGTAAAGAAACGCATCCATACGGCAAATAAATATTTTTTACGGAAACTCTTCTTAGATGCTTATTTTTGTAGGCTCAATGTAATTTTATTAAATAATTCTGAAAACTTCAGTGTTTGATGCCGTTTTTTATACTTTTCGTTAATGTAATTGAAAATTCTCCCTAGCGATCATATGCTGATGAATTTTAAAATGCTTGAACTTTTTAAAACGTAAGTTTTTACAACTTCCGAGCGTATAATGTGGATTGATAAAGCAGGACTATTGACTGCGTTTGTATACCGCCAACAAATATCCTATAGGTAATTAATGGCATTACTTTAAATTGTGGTATAGTGGTTCGCAGCCCTGGCTGTCGTATCGATGTCCCGGGTTCGAAGCTTCAAGACATAGATTTTTTTAAATGTACAGTGTCTGAGTGTCATGGGGGCACTTAAAAAACTAGCTGGCTGAAAGGCTCTCGCGTGGTCTGGTGAGAAGAAAAGAGGAGAGGAAAATTCCCCGACCCGTTAGCAGAAATTCTGCATCAAAATTGGGACAGAACTTCCGACTTATTTTGGATGCCCTGTGCCCTTAGGTGGTGCTCTTTATATGGTGCTCTGTGGGCAGGTGATGAGACGTTAAATGAGAGATGGATGCATATTCTCGGAAATGAAACCAGCTGCAAGTATCTGCCATTTGAAACAATACCAACATTTTAAGTTCCAATAATAAGTAATATGTTTTATATTCCTATGAACATAAAATTAAAGGCCAACTAAGTTAAAAGACTTTTAATGCAAGTTAAAAGGTGCTGATAAGCGTTTTTTCAGAATGCTTTGAGTTCAAAATGGAATTTTAATGCTACTACATATATGATTTATGATTTTCGTTATTGTTTTCCCCGTTATGAAAATGAGAAAAGAAAGCATTTCATGTTTCTAGGCCAATCCTATGCTCAAGTTAAAATATGCTGATAAGAAGATTTCAGAATGCTTTCTTTTTTTTTTCAAAGAGAATTTTAATCCTACTGTTCATATGCTTTATGATTTTCGCTAATGTTTACTCATTAAAGACTGACGTTGAGCTTTTCCAACATTATTCAAAATTCGTTTTTTTCGTCTTCTGCATAGCATTTTTTCTTTAACTTTTTTTTGCATATTGAGTGCGTGGGGTTCGTAATAAATTGAATGCACATAGCTCCAATGATAGGCTGATAAGATTTATTTTATCAAATGTAACACTTCAGAGATCTCGAAATTTTTACAAAAATAGTCTTACAACTCTTTACAATATCACAGAGCATAATTAGTAGTTACACTTCAAACTACTATGAGCATTAAACGCAACACAGTCAAAGTTCCTATCCGCTTTTTGATTTAGTATTTGTATTGTTTATAAAAATTAAACTAAAAAAAATCAAAATATAAAACTACAAAAAAAGTATATAGAAACTAATATTTCATATTATTAATCTTAACTCTTCCTAAACTTTCTCGAGTGTAAGTGGCTCCCTCTAGTGTGCATCAAGTAAATTGACTTATGCATTTTCCTATTTCTGCTCACTTTATTTAATTCTGATGAGGAGGTAAATGGTTTTGAACCATAGGCACTCCGTATACAGAATCATTGGCATTGGCGCAGCTGAAGAAAAAGCTACTCGGAGATATCTCAGTACATCGATCTCTCATCGAGCGAACGGCTAACAGCAAAATCTGAGAGCAGATACTCTCTTCGACTTTGAAGAGTTTCCACCTCACTGCCGAGATTTTTCTAGTACTTTCTGCTTCTAGAAATTACTGTAAGACAATACGAGGGTGAAATTACTGTTGCAGCTAATATAGTTATCAATCATATTTTTTCAATTACACTACTTCTTACGAAAGACAGAGGCCAGGCCAAAATGTTGATAAATTGTCGCCAAGTTTGGCGACTTCTTTCCGAATTCGGGGCGAAAATTATGGCGATATCTCGCCAATTTACCGAGATACCCATTTACTCAAAGTCAAATGGACTTGCCCCTGTATTCTTACTTTTCCGGCATAGCTTGTCTTTAGATATATCATGTGACATTATAAAAAAGGAAAACATCAATTTTACTTGCAATTGCACAAAATGATCTATCAATGTACAAAATTCGTAACAGTGTCCCCCTCCCAAGGACTGAACTTCCCGGGCATTACAATCCCTGGAAAGGAAGCCATACTTATATCTGACGGAAATCAATGCAGTACTTAAATAATAAAATCAGTAAATAACATAAAACAAATCAAAGGCAAAATCAAGAAATGAATATACAAATTTACAAATTTAGAAACAATGACCATTTGACACTAGGATTTCCTATTGGATGCGCTAAATTTCCTAAAAAGCTAGCGAAAAGAATTGTAAAGCAGAAAAGCGGGTGATTTTTTTCCTCAGGCTGCTACCCACTTGGGTCATAGGTCGACGTACAGCTGCGGCTCCCGACCTGATCAAGATTTGGCGCGGGTTCTCTACGTGACACTTGTCGACGATTATGAGGGGGAAGAGCCTGGGGCCTTCTTTCCCTGGAGAAGCTTCTGCTCGGAGAATCTGTTTTCTTCTTCGTTAGTTTTTTTTGAAAATTTTCATAAATGATTATGCCTTCTCGTAGAGCTTCAAAAAAATTCATGAATGCCTATAATTCGTCGCAGGACTAGTAAAACAATTAACAAACGGTTAATCGTCATCACCCGTTGTCTGAGACAGCAAAAAGTGTTGTTTACAGTTGTCTTCGAGGCCCATTGGGATCATCTAATCAGCGGTCTGCGTGCGTTCTTAGCAGTCCCTTTCCAAGTTCGTTGTTGGTCCCACGTCAGTGGTTCAGTGACTGAAGTTACAAAGTTTTAGACATTCGTCCAAAAATGGACTTTCTAGTTGTAGAATTTCAAAAGGAATTGCATTTTCTATTTTATTGAAAAATAATATTTTTGATTTTATACGAAGACACCAGAGATGCTGGTATCTCATTTCAGCTTAAAGATATGGACGTAAAGACTTCGAACTTTAAAGTAATATAATTTACTTTACGAAGATGATGATTTATATTATTTAGTTTAACTTCAACCACTAGTTTGTACATTTCAGACATTATGTGAGTTTAATCTAATTTAGTTGCCCTGCACCACGAGTTCTCGGTTATGTAGTAAGAATGTTCAATTTGAAATCTATTCACTTAGTTATTAATTTAAACACATTAAGAATTTTCTAATCGCTGCCGCATGTTCTATTCAAATACCGGAATAAATCTAAAACGACGTATAAAGGGAATTAAACAAAGAAACAAAAGAATCAGTTTTTCACGGACGATTCAGTACTTCTCATTCAATTAATTCAGTTCTCCCAACGCGACAGGGCAAAACTACATAAAAATTCACAATATCTATTTAAAGATTAAGAAGTAAATCTTACTTAAATTACACTTATTTCCTCGAATAAATTCCAGAATGGATTAAGCATGATTTAATTCGCAATAATAAAAGAAGACGTTATCTTTGTTGTTGCGAACCTTAGTTTCATATTTATCTTAGTTATTATTTAGCTTAGTTCATATTTAGATTTTCATTCATCATAGATTGGCAAGAAATCCAGTATTCTCCTAAGTTTCAAATGTAAGCAAATATGTCCACCACGAGAAAAATGATGACGCTTAGCCGAAATTAAACAACTTTTAAATTGCTGATAATTCTACAAATCGTGCATGCAGATTTACTAAAGGCATAAAAACCTTAACCGAAAGATAAGAACAATACAATTCAACCCTTTTTAAAGCAAAAAAGGCACAGTTTACCAACATATGAGAATGGTGCTGATAATTCTACAAATCGTGCATGCAGATTTACTAAAGGCATAAAAACCTTAACCGAAAGATATGAACAATACAATTCAACCCTTTTTAAAGCAAAAAAGGCACAATTTACCAACATATGAGAATGAAAATCTGATATGTACACCACATGACTTCCTTCTATGGAATATTTAGTTAAACGCAATTTTCCT